>VJOZ01002487.1:0-12086 GCA_009801055.1 Stichopus horrens | reverse complement strand
ACCACTATACCAGTGCTGTGAGTCCTGTTCCTTGGATATGTGATTTTCCATCTCATTGTGTAGTCACTTCATATGTGTACAGTCTGTCAATATTTCAGAGTGCCGTCTATCAACGTTGATGTGATGGGTGCATTTTTAGATGAGCGCTTTGTGGTTATTACATATGGCCCTGTGGACTGTTGAAAAACTTTCTGGGTCACCAAAATCAGTGAAATATAGAATGAAATCATCAAGCAGTCACTTGATCATTTGACGTACACTTTGACATATCTCTCAGAATTCTGTCGAGAGATCTCTCTTATTTTTCATGTCACATGTGCTGATGGCTCAGTCTGTGACATTGACACAGTTAATTTCGCTGATTTGAAAGCTTCTCTGTACATATGTTATATAAGTTTGAAAGCTTGATGTTGGTATTAAATGTAGTTTTTTTCAAGGATTTGAGTTTTTACTGAGTTTCAATGTTTGTTCTAATTTAGGGGAAATTATGGCCATTTAGAAACTCTCAGTCAGAGTTAATGAAAATTGTCATATATTGAGGGAGAGAGCTCTCCATTCCTTAGTGCTCACATTCTTCTTACTTCTCACTGTAAGAACCACTTAAATTGAATTTTCAAAGTTCATTGCACTCCCCTCCATCCCCCCTCTCTCTCCATCTCATGCCTTCTTTATGGCTACAATATTTAAGAAAACCGACACATCATTGCGATTCCAGCTCAAAGATCTGCATTGCTGGCCCGAGGTAGATCTGATAACAATAAAAATAGTTTTTGTCTACGTGTACTCTGCCACTGATCTGACGTGCATCATATTAAGGAATGATGAACTGCAATTAATGTTGCCCACGGAGGAGAGGTTTATGTCAAATGGAAGAAAATGGAATAAAGCAAGAGGCTAGCGCAGTGAATTTAACCTAACCCTTGGGTGCAAAGACGGGCCATGTTTAATAGGACTGCAGAAGGATTGATTACATAAACTGCAGTTTCAAATACAGGTCTGTTTTTACATTCGTTGAACCATCTTTACCCGGTGAACAGACGGGAGATACCTTCGATGTGTTGTAACTTACCTCGAAAGAAAGTTGTCCAGTATCAGAAGGGAAATGAAAAGACTGAATAGTTCGAATAGAATTAATGCACTTAAGGTGTTTAGATATTCAAGTCAGTTTGGGCGTTGGCTTTCAAATATACCAATCAGACATCCAGATGCATTTAAATATAACAAACTGATCTTGGTATCAAAGCAGATTCTCATATGCACAAGGCTGAGACATTTTGTTGTAAAAATTTTAGTTAAAGTGTCAAGCTGTGCAGAAAAAGTAATAATAACTGTCTCATCGCCATGCTAATGTTGCATAACTCCTGTAGTCAAGCTGAAAATAGTACAGCACACATTCAAGTAGAGTTACGAATGTATCCGTTTTTTTTGAGTCAGTATCTTTCCACTCTGTAAGCACTTCTTTTCTTGTGGTTAACCACCTCTAATTGTATATTCAATCCTTATTCAGCTTGTTAGGTCTGAGGATCATGTGAAGACCTTTTACCATTGTTGCCCTTCAACATTTAAAATGTAATGTAACATTATTGCTGCAGTCATGTAGATTCTTTTTTTAAAATGGTAGGCCTACTCTGCCTCATACAGCCCAAGCATCTTGTAAAGCAACTTTGCCATCCTCACCGTCTCTTTTTGGACATGCCAAGTTTATTTTTCTCAAAGCATCTGACCAACATTGGAAGTACTACTCGAAATGCTTGTTGTTACAGAATTTCTTTTTGTAGTATTCAGACAATAATGTTATTAGGTTTACGGTGACTTAAAGCATGGAAGTTTTTCCATGTTTTTCTGCTTAGAGTACGTTTCACCAGACGGATTTATAGCTAAGCCATTGATGGCAACCACTATCATGGATTAATTTTCAACCACAAAATTTCTTTGAAATTCTGATTGTTGCTGATGTAGATATGTATTATGAAGTCACCATATTCAATCTCAGCTCACCAATGTTGCAGTCCCAGAAGCGTTAATTTGCATATGATAAAATTTGATCTCAAAGATAGGTCAAGCTCAGATTACAGCTTGTCTTTGCCATTGGATCAAGATATGCAGATCTGATCCAAATCTGCACCTCCTTTTTGCTGCAAGCATGAACTCAACATCTGATCTAGGTCCAGATTTTGAGATCTGATCCAGTTCTTTTGATAACACCTCCTGAATAGGAACAGATAGTACTAAAGTCAACATTACTTAATTAAGTTGGTTTTATGTATGAGCTGTTTATCAAATGGACAGTCGCTGATCTTCTTTCCACATCATAGTCGGTATAAATTCGAGTGATTGTTCGCACGATGGTGAGCGTGCTTTTTCAGCTGCATGATATAGTCATTACAACTATGTAATTAAACAGTGCTTATCGTGTGTGACATAGGCTGTGTCTGATGCCTTCATGTGCGTGTGTAACGCCTGTTAATTGTGTATGCTCTGGTTTACATAGCAATCAAATACAATAAGAAAGTTGTATCAGGAAATAAATTTTTTTTTGTGGTGATCAAATTTCTCAGGTTTAAAGGCATGTCCATTACTTTTGTTCAGATGTCGATGACACAAGAAAACAGTCATACTTGCAGAGTTCTGTGAAATGATACAAAGCCAAAAAAGATTTTACAGCTGAGATCTTGAAGTGTACAAGAAAAGTAAAGCCCATGCAGTTTGTACTGAGAACAAAAGGTTCATCTATGGGAATGAAGGGGAAGCTATCTGTACTACAGGCAATGAGGGAGTGATTTATTATGTCCCAGATTGAATACCTCTGTGGCAATAGGTCTACCGTAGTGATTTTAATTCAGCCTAAAGCTAAGTTTTGTCCAGACACATCACTGCCTTTACAACAGTGTTTAAACATGGTCCAAAATTTGAATCAAGGTACCTTTCTTCCAGTGTTGGTAAGGTTCCATATTAGACTGTGAGTTCTTTGTGGAGTCATAATACCACAATTTGTTTTCTTTGCATAGGGCGAAGAAATGTCCTTTAGTTGTGCATACGTGCTTAATTTCTTGTCACACTTTGAAAACCGGGTCCTGTCGTGGTCAACTTGCTGGGTACCCGGTGCTTCTTTGCACACTTTAGACTCCTTTCTCCTATTTTATTTTTGCCTTCTGGTTCTGCATGCAACCATCTTTAAGCATTTCTCTTTGTTGCCAGAGCAGCAAGCCCAGCTGAGATACGTTGACAGCCATGCCATTGATCATATTGTGTATTGTGTTGGCTTAAAGGTTATGTGACATGCATCTAGAAAAGAGCACTCTTCATGCAGTAATTGTAGAGTAAAACCATGAGTAAAAATTCTTTAAATGTTTGTTTACATCTATTATGCTTTCAATAGAGATATGAATTTTCAAAGTTTGAGAAAAATGCAAAGCAGATGATGTGGAGTGTTGCACAGCATCATCATTTCTTTTGTTAAGTCTATTTGTCTCTTTATTCCTCAGGAGTCCATCTCTTGAAGTCACAAATTTGCATACTTTATACCCAATGTCTATTCATGATACAGCTGTGAGACATTAATTTGCCCGTAAATTTGTCAATCTTGACATATTTTTATAAAAATTTGTATCTATGTATAACTTTTTTAATGCTTAATGCACCCAGTACTCCAAACTGTCATTTTCATGTCACACAACCCTTAAAATTAAACTATGACTAAGTGGTAACACCACATAGCTAGGCTTATAGGGCTCACCGGTACCACTGCCACAGAATGTTTTCATATATTGTGTGCACACAGAAGGAGATCTGAGGGCTTTAAAAGCCAGTCTTTAGTGAAGTTAAAATATATAACAAAACAGCAACCAACACTAACCAACACCTCATGGCTAGCCATGCATATTTCTTGATACACATAGGAATGTCCAAATGCAAGCTGTGTCCTGGTAGGTGCTTGACATAGTTCTTGAATGTAGGTGACGTTTGTTAACTGTGTTTTTGTAATATATATCATTATTATATGTAATTTGGGTCTGCTTTAATTATATCTGCAACTCTCTTCACTCTTTGACCATGGATAATATATACTATGATCCCAGAAATCCCTGAAACCAGATGCACTGTACACCATACAGTCTTCATATAATTCTCACAGCTGGAATCCCCTACTCTATATTTTAAGGCCTCTTTGCCAAGGGCCTTTCCTCTCCTATTCCATGTTGTGCACCCTCAAAAGTAGAAACAAGATCAGAATTACTCATTTTGCACCTGTCGTCAAACATGCAGTATATCTACCCAGAGGGACAGAATGATGACAAAAGTCGGACTGTATCAATGTTTCATATTCAGAATCAATATTGATGTAATTTCGGCCTTGATATAGTGAAATGAGAAGCAAAGGAAGGCGCTGTTTTTTTTGTTGTTTTTTTTAGATTTTTTTGCTTCAATGTATTCCAAGATATTTGATGATACGTCGTTCGTCGTTCATTGCGATCTCAACAGGTTAGGATAGAACACCCGTAATAACACTCGTAGCAATCACTCATCATGTACTCTGTTTAGATGTTTCGACAACGTTACTTTCATACGTTGATGCTCCTAATCGCTGTGGGTATATGTACAGTGTATAGCTGACAGGCACCTTGAGCACTATAACTGTAACCTTATTTTATGTGCCATGGTCAAGTATCTGGTACAATGTCAGTTCAAAGCATTTGGATGTTCCAAATTTACAAAACTACGTGGAAGCAATAATTTACGTGCATCATGATCACCATCTTTATGCTACAAAGCTACTGCCTTTCTACTGATTCAAAATTCATTGACATGAGTACTTAAATAAGTTTGGAGAGCCTAGTAGTCCTTGCTGAGTGTTCCATTAATAATTAATGTGTGGTAAAGTAATAAAACTTCCACATGTTCAACACCTTTGATAAAGCATCACCGACTGTGATTCCTGCCTTGTGGGATAAATAATTCCTTGTCTCAAAAAATTCATGCTGCCCTGTCCAAAGTAACCATGTTGTGGCAGGAGAGGTGACTGCAGTGTTTTTAAAACCCAAAAGAAATCAGCCGAGCTTGGACTGCACACAGGTAGTGATCACGATCACCTTACCCTGATTGAATTTTGTTCCATCACAGATCAAGAGAGGTGTTTACCCTCTGCAGTGTAAATGTTAAGTGGCCAATTTAGTTTGGACTTTAATCAGCAACTTTTGATGGTTATTGGACAGTTACATTAAGGAGGAGGGTCTGTGTCAATATTTTCTGTCACTACACTACATTGTTTTTTTTGTGTGTAATTAGTCTGGCCAGAAAATAGCCCAATAGACAAGTTATCTTACTCCAGAAAGAAGTGGTCTGTCAATGGAAAAGCTATTGACACAGGAAGGAGTCTTGACCATTTTATTGATTCCAAAAGGAGTGCCGTGTTAGTCGCTTACGCTGGAATACAGTTAAATCATTTGATTGAAAAAATATTAGGGAGAATTTTTAAAGTTATTTCTAAATTTGGGAAATCATTCTGTGTGTAACTTAGTTTTAGTATGCATGAAGAGGGTTATGAAAAAAGCGGGAATTCAGTGACGTAAAATGTTGTATGGTTAGTTTGATCACTAAATGTAGATTAGGACTAAATATCCAAGTGACATTTGTTTGTGTATAAACTATTGTATGAGCATAAGAATTAATTTATGTGGTTAAAAGGTTATTTAACTCTTCATCACACTCCCTTACCTGTCCTCTCACAGCAATTGCCATTTTGATGAAGAGGGCGCAATGCCGGGTACCCTAGTGATGGAAGAGAGTTCATTGGAGGTGACCAGTGGATATATATCCCATTTACAGTTAGTGTACTCAATGATGTAACATCTGTAATAATTATTGCAAAACATTGACAATGTCGGAATTAGAAACGTCATTTGATATTGTGGGATTGTGTATTTATGAATTTGGTCCCATATCTGACAGTTGTTGATCCATGTTCCTTGGTGTCATGCATGCACACACATACACCCGCCCATACACACATACACCCACCCGTACAGACATTGATTTGCAGGCGTACATTTGCCAATTGCATCCCCCAGTGTTAACAGAAGGAAGTTCAGGGTTGGGTAAGCAAGAGATTTCAATTGCATTGAAAAAAAAAATATTACAATTGAAATTCAATCATTTGTTCATACGTAGCTCAGAATGAGCACTCCTCACTTGCTAAGAATTTAAATGTCATCAACTGTAAACCATTTGAACCAAAGTGTTTTTTATACTCAGTAGGTGTGGTTCATATGCTGCCAACAGTTTGCATTCTTTATGTCATAGCACTGTCTTCCCTAGTGCTCACTAGCTTTCACACTGCGAACCTCTGTGTGTCACCCTATTTGGTGGGGCTTTTTAGTCCAACCACAGTATGCATGTCTGACCGGATTGCAGGAATACTCAAATTTTAAGTTTCTAGTTCTGTATACCACTAACGTAATTTGCACTCAGGGAACAAGGTTGTAATTAATTACCATTAAAATTTTGGGCCACTGTCAACAGTACCATTCATATCTCTTGCACTTTCTTTTTTTGAGGAAAAAAACAAAACAAAAAACTATCGGTATGTTTGGACTTTACAAACTCAGTACCCTGCTAAATTTCAACAATATCTGCACAAAGAGGGTGGCACATACATGGGCTATTAATTATACCCCATCTGTTTAATTATAACAGACAGTGTCACTGACTAGGTATCTTGTTTTCATCTTTGGACTTTATCCAAGCATGTTATGATTAAAAGTCTTTTAGAAATTAATAGCTCCTACTAAGTTTAAACTATCCATGGCAGTTGTAACTTGATTGATTAGCATCATAAAAGTGGAAAATTCTGCAAGATTAGGAGCATTTTCAAATGGTTGTAAAAGTTCCAAACTATCCCTCAAAGACACGATTTAGTGCCAAGTTTTTTTATTGTTGACACCTTCAGAAGTATTCCTGTCCTGGTAAAGCATGATATATATTGCAAATTTGCAACGACAGCCAGACATCAAGACACTGTAGTTGCTATAGTGTGAATGCCAAGGAGGGAAAATTTAAACTAAATTCATAAAAAGTGTCAATGAATTTCAATGTGATACCTCAGCAGCTTTATGCCTAAGTCTGCTCTTTCGCCAATACCTTTACACACATGAGCTGTGAACAAATTTTTAACCAAAGGTAATCTTGAAAATGATTAATCACTAACAAGCTATGCTGTGTCAAAACACATTTTTCATAGTTCATGTGGAAAATGAAATGCACAAGTCTAAAACTCATCAAACATAAAAGCCAGATGAGTGATTTTTCAAATCATGCGCATAAGTTTTTAGTTGAATTTGATTTTATGGATTTAGAAAGTGAGTTGTCTGTAGTAAATAATAAGTCTGTCTTTTTCTTCATTATGAATGGTTGATTTTTTTTTGCTGTAAATTGGTTTCTCATATGCGTCTTCTTTGTATGCAATTTTTTTAATGGGCTACATGATACGTTAGAAATATAGCCAATAGTATTGCATTTTTACCACGAAGCACATATGAATGATGGTGTTAGAGTACCAGTGATTCACCAGCACTTTCCCATGATTGCTTTTGTGCTTGAATCTCTGTTAAGTCAAAACTTGAGAGATCACAAGTAAATTACTGCTGTTTTCTATGTTTGCAAATTTACATATGGTATTTTTAATGCTATTGATATTTTAGGGTTGTATTTCCAACAGTTCACAGCCCATAGTCCACATACATTTTTTTTCTGAAAGGAAGATGTTGCAAGGAATGATTTAGTGCTCAAAATTCGCATAGTGATTTAGGGGCTTTTTTGGGGTAGTATATTGTCACAAAATGCGAGAAAACCAAAAACTGTCCATTGTGTAGCAATTTATCATTTTCTATAACAAAATGAAATTCAATAGTGGATAAATGGCTTGCATCACAGAGGCTGATATGTATTTGAGAGACTTAACATAATGTCTGTTCTAGTCTTTCCCCAGATATTTCTGAAACTTTTTGCAAAGTTTAATAATGACGAATTTAATATAAAATAATGAATGCCAATTGATACCGAAGATATGGTGTCTGCCTAACATTCAAAAAGTGTTTAATGGTGACTTTTATGACGTTCCTTGAAGGAGAAATTCTTTTTACAACACTGTTTAAGTGAACATTATTTAAAGTTTAAAGTCAGGGGTTTTATTACCAAATTGTTAGGAAGAAATGGAGAATGACCAGTCATATCAGTTAGAAGTGCAGACAAATGATGAGCACGAAGCAAGCCCTGGAAAAGTGAGCCGGGAAATCGAGTAGATTGGTATTCCAACAAAAGATCCACAGTATGCACACTGGTTGCCATGAAATGTAAGGCCCAAAAAGCCAAACAAAATGTGAATAATATTCTTCAGTCTCCATAGGTAGCTTGTGGAGTTCATAAAGGATTTGTTTGATGTGTAACATCCTTCCTTCGGAGAGCCCTCCGGCCAAACGACCGAGTTTTGCACACGCTCTAACGTTTCAACCTCAGTTGCTTAGAATGCATACAGTAGGCTGTTAAAGTAAACGTGACATGGAGAGGAGAATGCATGAACAAGGCACTCTGTGGATGTGCAACAAAGATATTTCTGCGGATCTGTGCAATTTTTGGCAAAATGGCAAAATTGAACGCAGCTTGGACAACTCCTTTAACATGCTCCTTCATGCATGTCCAGTGCCAAGTTGAAGCCTACGTGATGACTACCTCCTAGATTCCTTACGACACAGTGTCAACAGCGCCACCACCGGTGACGTCAGAGGGAAGCATGCTTGTCACAAAGTATTGGTCAATGAAAATCACCAACAGTCTTATTAATACACATTGTGTGTGTGTGTTTGACCCCTACATACGTACCGCTCGGACTGGGAGAGCTGCTTTCGCATGGTCACCAGGATGGAAGGTCAAGTGTAACCGTGTGTCATCGGCACATGTTGCACATAATTGACAGCATGTGCTGAAATCAAGTCACCGAGTGTTAAAGGTAGTGTGACATGAAAATGATATTTTGGAGTATTGGGTGTATTCAGCATTGAAAATGTTAAAAACAGCCATAAATTCCATAAAATTCCATCAAAGATTGACCAATTTGCAAGCAAATGAGTGTCTCACGGCGGTACAATGAATAAACTTTGCCTGCATGTGCAAATTTGTGATATCAACAGATGGAGTTCTGTGATATGTCTTATGTTAATCCTTTGTTTATGTAACCTTTATTTCAAGGACATTTGAGCGGTGACCAGATACACACACACACGCACACACAAATTGCCAGATGCTAGACCATGGTCAATNNAGGTTATATGAGGTGAGTACGTTGCTAGTGAATTCCCAAACCAGTAAGTTTTGGGGATTTCAAGGACATTTGAGAATTTTATGTGCCTAGAAGGAGTTTTTTTGAAGCATGCATTTTCTTCTTCAAAAATATAGATATCACTTACCAATGTGATACTCAGTAATTGAGTAATTAAGGGGCAAAATATATAGACATAACAAAATACTGACACTGTGTAACACTCCAAATCATCTGTTTTGTATTTTTCTCAAACTTTAAAAAGTCATATCTCAAAAACGGTAAAAGATATGAACAGCAAAGATTTTCGCTCAGGTTTTACTCGCAGCTTCTAAATGAAGGCTGCTCTTTTCTAGAAGCATGCATCTCACACCACCTTTAAGGGTGTGAACTCAACGACTGAAGACCCAACACAGAACCTTGTGGACCTCTGAAACAGCTGTCAAAAAATTATAAGTACATAGTTTCACAAACCTTTTCTTAGAAATTAAGAGGAGAGACAAGATGCATTTTCCGCTTTACTGTAAAACTTTGCATGGCCTTTGAGCCTCATTTATTTTTACCTGTCTGATTCCTAAGTATTGCACATGGATATTATGATTTAATATATAATGAACGTGTCAGTGAATTTAAGAACTCTCTTTATATTGTAGTGATGATCAATTGATACTCTTCAGTTTTTAATTAACAAGTGAGTGCCTCTTTTGGTATACCAGCATAATGTCTTAAAGAGGTAGGCCTATGCAGTGAATACAATTGACTCACCACTGTGCATTTGCGTGGTAACTGCCACCGCTGGACGTGGGCAGTTAATCGTAGTTTACAAATTACATTCCCCATCAGTTTTTTCTTCCTATCTGTGTGTATATCAGCATATTTGTTTTTTGCCTTTGGCAAATATTTGCCCCAATTAAAATTTTTGTCAGAATTAAGTATAGGCCATGGATGCAAAATGAAGAGCAATTTAACAGATTGGTAAAGATTATACACGGCAGGGAGGAAAGGGATGATACAATGAACAGAATCATTCATTCTGTGAAACAAAATCTCCAGTGCGGTCCCTTTTCTTTCCCCTTTTGTCCCATGCACTTCGATCCAGGTTCAATAAAATTGATAAGTTTTAATTAAAGTAAAAGTAGTACCTCGTTTCTTTCTGTGGTGGCGTGTGTAGTATCACAATATGGAGAAATCAAATTTCACAAAGGGGTTTGCTAAGGAAATTTGAGTGATCAAAATTCTGTATTCACAGAAGGATCTCGCTTTGGCTAAGAAACAATGATGCAAAGTCTACACAGTCATCTTCTTCAGTGGTGGTAAAATGGATGCAGTTGGATTGGAATGAAGCTAATGTCATCCTCATCAGGCTGTGGTTGTTGAAGGTGGTCAGAGCTACTATGACTACATGTACTGTAACCTCTACATAATGAGAAGAGGAGCCCCCCCCTTCCACTGTTACCATATTTTGAGGTTATTTAGAGTCAGTGACATTTAGTTTGTAAATCTGTTTTATAATGAGCAGATAATAATATTGCAATTCATGCTATCGTATACTTGTTACGATGGTTTAAGTTACATTGGATACCATGAGATGATTTGCCAAATCTGAGCTATTTTGTCACACCTGTTGAGTATCACTCATCTGTTAATGATAGTAAATCGTCCTTAAGAGTTTCCGAACATCTAATACATAACCGAAGCAACAACAATAGATCAATCACTCCTTGCAAATCTGTGACATTTTACCATAAGGTATTATCCATGGGATAATCCCTGTTCATAGGAAACAGTATAACTACAGTGGATCAGAGGTGATTGTAGGGTATGTGCCCCCAGAGTAAGGATCCATTTTTTATTTGCAATAGAAGTAGGCACAAAAAATGGAAAGCTTTGGTATGTATATGTGTAATTAAGAATATGGTAATGATTGCCCCATTTTGCATCTGAGCCCCTCCCCCCAATTTTTTTTTTCAAAATTGTACTGAAAGATGCCCACTCTCTCTGTACAATGGCCAGATGGCGATCAATAACCTTGGTTCCCCCTCACCCAAAGTAGCAACTCCGGCTAGGGTCCTTATAACTCGCTAGGTTTGCTTCACTATTTTGATTCACTATTTGTGATGTTATGGTCTGTAGAACTTATGCAAAAGCACCAGTTGATACCATGACCAGGCAACTTATCCCCAGACAAATCCCTAGGACAATTTTTCCCCAGCAAAATCCCCCATTGGACAATCTGCCTTGGACAGTTCCCACCGGAACAATTCCTAACTCAGAGAATTCCATATGGGACAACTCCCACCCCTGGCCATTCCTTCATGAAAGGTAAGGGTTAAGAGAAGAGGGAATTTTCTGGGGGAGGGGGAGGGAGAAGAATTGTCCAGGGCGAACTATTCAGGAACCACTGACACAGCATGTACGGAAGCACACACACACCAGGGAGTTGCTAGAGAAGGAGATACAACCGGACGTTGAAGTCATGCTAATCCTGTTAGATTTTCTCCGGCGTGATAACTTTCAATTCATAAAGGGATGAGAACAGCTTAGAGTGCCGTTTTACTTTTGTGTGATGTATCTTACTTCTAGGGACATCCAAGTAATCTTCATTCACACCTGCTTGTAATCTTTGAAAAGGATTGAATAGCAAAAAGCTTTGATGGGAGATTCATTGCTGACAATCAACTCAAAACCACTGTCTCAAAAATCGAAACGACTGGCTATCTCTTTGGAATCAAGACAGACTGGTATATAAGAATAAGACATAGACCTCTGCCATATG
>VJOZ01002484.1:0-12149 GCA_009801055.1 Stichopus horrens | reverse complement strand
GTGGCAAATTTTATCACAATTTTCTTCGGTGCTGAATGTTATAGTCCTTAGCATGGAAACATAAGGCCAATCAAGGTAAAATTAATAACTTGCTTTAGGTAGTTTACAATCAGCAGTAGCAGTAACTTTTCTCTTTTCATTATTTTAGTCTATGTTGCCAAAGGAGCAACTGAGTGACGTTGAACATGCAAACAAACAAGACAAATATGGGTCTCTTGCTAAATAACAAATCTTCAAGTTTTACTGTGATATTCAGATGATTCAACGTGGGGCATCGGCTTTCAGGTAACTACAAGCTTGTATTTTAAGGGCCAGTCAAAACGACATTCCCGTGACGTAGTGGCAATTATATGTTTTGAGGGGAAACACAATGCACGTCGAAATCGAATAGTAAAATACCAGTACGGTACCTTTGCTTTCTTTGTTTGACTTGAAAGACAATGCAGTATTCTCCCAATCTTTATTAAGGATCGTAATTTTCACGTTTAACTTAATGTGTGACTCACAATCATTTTGGGGGTCACAATACTCCTAACAATTCTAGTTACACAGTATCAGAATGTTGGTGTTCACGTTGTTTCACATTACATGTCTTCAGTGGTTAACCCCTCCTCAAATACTCTCCCAGCACATATTCTGTATGTTTTAAAAAGTGTTAATCTTTAAAAAAGCCTAGAAGTGTTAAAAACAGTCAATTTGGTGTAGGCTTTGAATGGACGGTGGAAACAAGTAGGTTCTTATAGTCACCCCATAGCTAAGTGAGTTTCAACACGTGATACATTAAAAACAATAATTAACTGAATGAAAAAAAATGATACCCAACAAAAAACATAAAAAGCAACATAATACTACTTGATACGTCATACCAAGAAATAACACTTTCTGAAAAACAGTAATGAATAAAACCTGAAGTAAATGTAAATCATCCCATTGGAAAGCGACTGGGGTGGGGGTCGCCAGTTACCTTACAAAATTGTTTGTATAATTCGTAATATCGTGATGACAATGTAGTGTGTCAATTATGGGTCATGTAATACAAATAGAGTTCGCTTTGCCTTAAAGGGTCACCTTTACTTGTGCATTCGTTGGCCTTTTGATTTCGATCTTCCTCTGCAGCTTCTAAATCATCGTATACAAGAGGTTCTGTAGTATCTTCAGAGTTATCTACATTTCGAGGATTTTCTTGAGCTGGAGGATGTCTTTGGATAAAGTGAATAAAAAACTTAAGCATTACCTAGCACCGATCATTTTTCTTTGCACTACAAGTTTTAGTAAGTTGAAATAAGAACTTGAAGTGGACAAAAGTTTAACTCTCTGCGCATTGTGATCGAAAACTAAATGTCAAAAATCAATCTGTTTCTTTGTTTGTTCCTCAGGTTCAAGTTTGTGGTTTTGTAAAAACGTCAGAGTGTAAATAATTTGCTACAAGTACAAAGTATATGAGCCAGGAGATGAAAAAAAAAATAGCTACTTGTGCTGTTTCCGTTAGAATATCAATTGGTATGAGAGTCTTAGGAGAACACAACATTAAAAGAGACTTGTTTTCTTAACGAAACTACTTACGGGATATGAATTGCATCTTTGCTACTCCCTGCAACAAAATAAAATAATAAAAAAGTGAACTGTTCTGTCCGCAAATTTTTCTCTGTAGTCCTTTTAGTAACAAATCATGACAGATTTTACAGTCATTGTCAAAATATGTTGTTTTAGAAATTTCTAGCTCACCTTGGATCCTACAATAGAGGAAAAGACTTGTCAACATGGATGCAATAAACAGGATCGGTATCAAAACGTACAAAGGAATCAGACTTGTTGGCTCTGAAAAGAGATCAATAACAAGAAACTGTAGCACCAGTATGCATGAGTAAACATGAACAAACTTTGACGAACGACGATACCATATCGAAAATAATTCATGCAAAACGTTGACGATTGATTGCTTTGAACATAGGCGGTTGTTGAATTTATTAAATGAGCAGTGAATTTTAATAACATTAACCGTTATAACATCGAGGGGTGAGTAGTTGCGCTGTAAGCTTCAAGTTATGTAAGGTTTTGTACATTTTCTTCCGTTTATGGCATTTGATCAAACAACGTTCATCATTCAAGCTATTGAGAGATAGAGAGCACATACTTGTGTGTGTTATGGTGGGAACGTTAACATACGGTAAGAATTAACTGTTATTTCCTATTCGATTACTTTCTGATATAAGTTATAATTGACAGATTATTTATTACAACAAATATGTTATAAGGTTTGGAGGACGTATTTCACAACTTCTCATCCGTTTTGAATTCTTGATCATTTAATTAAGCGGTTATGCCCTCACTTTTCATTCGAAAGTGAAAAGCAAGTGGTTTCACATTATTACGTTTCTTTATAATTTCATTTCCCATGTTCCTGAAAGTCTTTGTTATTTTATTAATGGGCTACTTTACAAAGAAACATCTCACTATAGAAACACTTTAAAGAACAATTACCAACCAGAAACTTAAAATTCATATAAGTTAATACAAAAAAATACATCAAAATAATTATTCTTGAAGATGCTTTTTAATTTCAAATAAACACAGTATATTTACTGAATACACTGGTTTTGTCTTTTGGTTTCTTCAGTGGTTTTTTCACTGATATTGTGAAACCTTCAAGATCATTCGTTTGCTTGTAATGTATGACACGATGCATCGAATATCTGAGCATTTGTGTTATACCAAAACTGATTTGCACTTTTAACTAAATATTTACATGCTGACTTTGTGAGCAGAAGAAAAGACGAGATAATGGTTAACTGCATTGAGAGGCATCAGTACTTACCTTGATCTTCAAAAGTATTTGGTACTTCCGTAGAAAGAATCACTGGCACGTGTAGGAGTTCTTTCACAATGTAGTCTCCACTAACAAGACACGTTATTTTCGTATAATCGTTAGCCCTGCTGATATCAAGAGTTAACGCAGAGGCCGTTCGATTCTTCTCTGTGTAATATTTGTGGCTCACACCATTTATGAGCCAAGTAATGTTGAATGGTGGAATTGCATCATTTACGCGACATTCCAATTCTTCTTTTACTCCAGATATGATTCGTAACTGTCTTTGTATAGTCTTATTACCCTTTACTATGGTAACAGAAGGTCGTGCTGCTTTCAGAAAATGAAATAGATCCGAAGAAAATATAGAAATTAAATTGAGGACGAATAACTTCATGATTTGCACACTTCCTTTTGTGATTTGTCTCCTTAAACAGGCCTATGCAAATCTCCTATGTCACAGTCTTTAGTAATAATTATCTATTCATGACTTCCATTGTAATGAAGTCTCAGTTTTGGAAATTGTATGTGAATTTCCTATTTTAGTACGTTAGTGAACATTGGTATTGCATTTGTGTCCAACAATTTTACTACTTAAAGTAAAGACATTGGTAACCACAGGATGACGTAACGCTGTAACTTAATTTACTGGATTACACCTATGGTCTGTTGAATACCTTTACGGACTAACAACCAACATTACCCTAAGCTAGTTTCTGAACATTTTCTTGTAGATGAAACGTTAATGATGTATTATTTGTTTGGGGGAATCTTTTTTTTACGCCGTTAATGTCAATAAAGGAAGGAAGTATATTGTTCGTAGTATGTAGAGTGACGTATCATTAGAAATCGAGTGTTTTTGGATTAAAAGAACATTTACGTTATTGTGTGACGTAATTTCATTGAATTGTTATACATACCGCGCAATTGGAATATGGCTTTAAGGGTTGAACCTTTCCAACAAGTAAAATCCCCTTCCTGCTGTAGAGTCTTAGTGACATTGGACAACTTTAGGGAGTAGGTTGATTCCTTACATGAACTCGCATCCATGTCAATGCGAACAAGTGGGTGTTCACGTGGTATGCCGCTTCTGACTATAACTGTTTTGTTCAGCTTCCACATCACACTTAATTTATCAGTATCAGGTGCAACAGGACATATCAAACAAGATGTTCCTTTTGGCTGAAAAACCACTGTCGAAATTGGTACTTCATCCTCGGCTGTTGTTTTACGCGTTATGATCACTTGGATCAGCAGCAGAAGAACTGGAATAGAAAGAAAATAATAGTAGCTGGAAGTTAACACTAACACGGCAGATAATATCTCAGAAATATTCCGTATTACAGAATGTACTGTACCAATTAAAGAAGACATATTCCCGAAAGTTATCCTCAGCTTTAATGCCAGTGGATAGACGATAACTCCTGACGTTTCACAATTCCAAGCGCTGTTGATTGCTGTAACTCACTCATCGCATTGACCCGATCTTCCTTCGTATATCCTTCCACGTATGCAAGTGAGCGATTATTTGTGTGCACTTGTCACTTTCATTTTCAGAGAGATTAACATGTAGGGCACTATTCAGCTTTANNCACTAGAGCTGTTACATATTAGACACGAAGTGCAATCTTTTGGAAGGAATTGTAAATCACATTTTGAGCCTTTTAAAGCTTCGAATACATTATATTATTAGTAAATGCATTTAAGTATTTGATGCTAGACTCGTAATAAACGAAAAGGAAAAAAAAAATAATAGTACTGAGGTCGTTTTTGTTTGTATGTGGGGATACAACTTTGAGTGGATAATAAATAGAACTAATGTTATCACGCCTATCCACAATTCAATGTTCCGCAGTTGCTGTACACCTTAGTGATATCATCTAGCATCGAGTATTGTCGTGACTTAAGTACGTGATAACACAGTTAGAACAAAACTTAGTTGGTGATCACCTATGAAAATATTGTCAACTTGGTATCAATGAACTAAAACGAGTTACGTTCCCTGAAGTCTCGCAGGATCTACTTGCTGTCGAGCACTATAATCAACAAAAATTAATGATAATAAAAAAGAGGGCAATCCACAGAGTTGTGGATCTTATCGCCAACATGCACATTGATTTTAATACAGGGCCTGCGCATAAGGATTTGTGATAGTTTATTGCAACCACATGTCACAGGGACCCTCTTCGAACATAAAATGGTGGTAATAAGAACCGAATATAAAATGTTAATATTGATATTTACTGTAAGGTAGCAAAGGTAAAGCCTGTAGCCTGGTGCCACTTCTAGGCTAAAGTAACAATAACAATAACAGCTCAAAAGTATCTGAGTGTATTACACTACATGACACAANNAGGATACAAGAGCATCCCTACATGGGTTATATGTCCATTAGTCTCCTACAGTAATTACCTGTACACGACCTGTTTCTGCTACAGTTCAGTATTGTTTTTGACTTAAAAATAACGTTCCCATAATTTGCTGGAATGTTTCACAAGGGCCAGTTCTGCTAAAGCTGTTTTGGTTAAAGTTAAAAGGTGGTCTTCCGGATGCAGGCTCTATTTATTTTTGTACCAAACAATCATACAATTTCACCAGTTTACTATGAGAGGGATATACTGTACCTTCGTTGCTGTGTTCACAGGAGCAGCCTTGCAAAATTTTGTGTATAATGCTCCATTAGCTCTCAAGATATGCTGGAAATACAAATCTTGAGGCAAAATTAGCTTTCTCAAATATCAGCACTGAGATTTTACTGGATTTACCATAATATTAACGTTATGTTGAACAATATGTGTTCTCAGATAAGTCCTTGCAAACTTTTAGTTGATTGGTGTAACCGTTCTCAAGGTAAGCTGGAAATACAGGGGCAAATATGGCTTTTTTCTAAAAAAAAAAAAATCAACAAATTTCATTGTATTTACCATTAAAGTAATACAATGTTGAACAATGTGTTTTCAGGTAGGCCTACGTCCTTACAAAACACTAAGTTAAGTGGTCTAATAGTTCCCAAGATATACCTGAAATACCAATTTTGGGACAAAATTGGCCTTTTTTCCTCAAACATCAGCAAATCTCCCCGAATTTACCATTACAGTAAATTATGTTGATTAATGTGTTCTCAGGTAGGTCCTTACAAAACTTTAAGTTAATTTGTATGATAGTTCCAAAGGTATGCTGGAAATGCAAGTTTTAAGGTAAAATTGCTTTTTTTCTAAAAAATCAGCAAATTTCATTCTGTTTACTATAAAAGTGATATACCTTGAATATTTCCTTCTCATGTAAGTTTTTACAAAGTTTTGCTTTAAATGCTCAAATACTTCTCAAGATATACTTGAAAGAGCAATTTTGGGCAAAAGTGGCTTTCTTCCTCCAAAAAATAGCAAATTTGAGTCGATTTACCATACAACTAATACATATAAGACATATTGGCATCATGCACAACCATACCAAGTTGAAACTTAATTGCTCATATACTTTTCAAACTATTCTGGTAAACCACAGTTTGGACAGATCCGACGCACACACAAACACACACTTAGCTTTGTTTTCTATTCATTCCGAGGACCTCTTTTTGCTTTCCTTTGTTTTTTCTTTCTCAGCATTAGCTGACCTGAGAAATTTATTGAATTTTCTACAGAGGATCTAAAACCTATTGTTTCGGTCCTCGATCCCACCTGAAAACAAGGGCACACACACTCACGCACACACATTGGCACGTACACGTTTTCATTTATACCACCCAACAGGACCCTATTATATACTGTGCCCATGGTAACTCTATCACGGGGTACCCCTGGGTTATCGCTACTGATCCACTCCAAGCGTTTCCATGGCAACCGTTCTCCCATGGGTGCACATTGCAATATATAGCTCCTCTACCCAAGTGACTAACATAGCTCATCTAGCCCCAAACAGGGCGATGAGACAACAAGAAAGGCAATGACAAATGTAGAGCTGCAGTAAATATTCCCATACATTGCAGCTAAGGTTCCTTCTTGCTTTTATGCGGTCTGGGGACACTTTGTCATAAAAGATAATTTTGCATTCAGTATTCCTGACGTATTTCTTTTCGATTGGTTAAAAAGGTTAAATATTGAGTATGTAATATTTGTCGGTACATAAATTGTCACTTAAATATTTCTTTTTAAATTGGTCACATTCTATGTTATTTATTTATTATATAACTTAATTTCTCTGCCAATTGTGCGATAATATTTGAATTTACTCCTTAATATTGATTATTTCGTTGCCTTTTGTGTGTAGTTTGTATTTCAGGGTTATCATTTAAAATGGATCGATTGGCAATTACATCTGCAGTCGTATTTGTCTTATCAATTACGGAGTCTTTGCTTGGAGGTACGTTTAATCACTTATTTGAGCATAAGTATTCAAATTAAGTGTCATGACACTTTACGATTCTCTTCATCATTCCTTTAATAAGGAATTGATCATCATCACCTATTTAGTATTTTAGGAAGTTATGGTGTTTCTACTAACTAGAAGATGAATGCGTCTGCTCTACCTTCATCCATATCGATTTACTCAACAATAATGTCATTCGGTAATTTCGGTAATTTTTCGCTAATTCGGTATGTCAAGTGGAAAAAACAACTCCGAATCATGTATTTTGTCGTATAGTTCGTATCGTTATTTTTAATCAACATGCGATGCCAAATATTGCAGATCTCGAGTTATCATTTGCTTTAAGCGTTTTATTTTCTTTGAAATTTCGTTTGAAATGTGGCTAAATAGATTGAAAGAAAAAGGCTCAGAGTAAAATAATCAGCCATCTTTGGGTGTCCTCTACACACTATGCTTGCTTCGGACTGCTTTTTGCATTTAGCCATGGACCCTATGAGGGGCTCCGAAGCTCTGATTTCATCAACTAAGAGGAGAAGAATATCCAATAACTAAATTTTTAGGACCCTGTGCGTAAATAATACCTTGAACAACAATATAACTATCCTGACATTACATTTTTTTCACCCAGTTATACTAAGACTTCAAAGCTTCCAGGGGTTACGCCAACTTTAACCCATCGGTCTTTACTCCTAAACGCCACGCTTACCACCAAAACAGTTTTTTGGCCCTCCATTTCCCCCCTCCCCCAACAAATTGAAAGTCCTGGTGTCGTCACTACACTTAACTACCAATACTGCGTGTCTTACGTTCAAGCGGTGTTAAGCTGTATTAAGCGGTATTGACTACTTTTCATGTAGAGAAGAAATGCTTCTAAAAAAAATTTCTGGGCATATAAAATTCTCATTTGACCATGAAAATAGAGGTAAAGTAAACAAATGATTAACATACGACCTATCTTTTGACTACGTCACAAATTTGTGTACTTATTTAACATTTACTCCTTATGTAGGTGTGAGACAGGAGTTTCCTTGAAGGGTATCAATATTTGATAGAGTCTGATGGAATTTGTGGCTGTTTTCATCATTTTCAGTGTTTATTGCACCCATTAGTCCAAAATGTAATGTCACATGACTTTTAAGTGTCCCTCTTACAAAGCGATGGAGTTTTCTTCGTGCACATACTTCGCATTGGAATGGGATGCAACAAAAGATGGACGAGAAATTGGATAAGAACACGAAATATGTTACACTATGCACAATATTTGACACTGGAAACAAGGCAGTGCATCTTATTGTACGATCGAAAAGACAATACTATTGCCCTAGAGAAATGTGAAACAGACGATGATGAAGCAAAGAATTGCAACAATGATGGACAAGTATGATGTGCACATTTCGGCAGATTACACAGCCGTCGCCGTTCCTATGATAAATAGCACTGACATATATTAAAACGTTTGTCATTAGGTAGGTAGCGTTACCTACTTTAAAAATTAGAACAGATTGTAAGACAAAGCACTGATCTGACTGCTAATCTTCTTCAAAGTATAAGCATACTGTGTTCAAATATAGATCATCGAGGACATTCGAAATGTATTTTATATTTTCCTCTTCAGACGCAAATCGCATCAATTGTGACTCTGTATACTTTGGGGAGCTAAATCAGTTGTCATTGATTGAGTGTCAAGTTCATCTTCCGAAGATGGATGTGTATTGGTTCAAAGGTCGCGACACAACGGTTTATCCTATAATATCAAGTGAAGGTGGAGAGGTAAAATGGGGCCGTGGTTATGAAGATAAATATAACTTAACAGACAACAAAATGTTGCAGATACTCGACACAGCCGGAAGACGAAGGGGCCTACACAGTGAGAATATACTTCACTTTCTTTGATTTTGAAACAGAAACTACAGAATTCAGAGTTTATAGTAAGTTCATCTATCTGTCTCTCTGTCTATCTCTCTGTCCGTCCACCTGTCCACCTGTTTACCTGTCCATCTGTCCACCTGTCTACCTGTCTACCTGTGTATCTGTCTGTCTGTCTTTCCTTCTGTCTTTCTTTCTAATTATGTTTTGCCTGTCTGTTTGTCTGTCTATCTATGCAACTAAATGTTGTTGGAACTTCAAACTGGATATGCACATTGTACATTGTCAGTAGATGATCTCTGCTGTTATTCATGGAAGTCAAAGCTCATTTTGGCCGATCATAGTGGTAAAATATGAAACCTACTAATTGAAATATCTCAGCAACTCGAAGGTGCCTCAAAAACTCAAATTTAGTGTGTAGGTAGTACATAGCAGCTAAGTTCTCATTATTTTTAGGTCAAAGTAGATTTGAGGTCACTACAGGTCAAAGTATGAAAAGTTAATAAAGGCTATGTATCTCACAAAGAGCAATGCGTTTGAACTTCAAAACTGATATTCTTCTTTGATTTAGATGAATTTCAATATTATATATATTATCTCAATGTCATTCGGCACCTACATCTTCAAGTCAAATGTTCCACGTGTGTCTTTTGGTTTAGCTGAAACATTTTGTTTAAAATACTTTTTATCCCACATACCTTTAGGGAATTGTATAAAACATGGACGCATATTTTTGCTTAATGGGCCATTTAGTGTGTTCAATAATTTTTCGTCGATTATCAAATTTAGATCTTATGGAAAATTCTATGAAATTTTGCTTACTTCAGATTACCTTGTAGAATATTCAATGTTAACAGTTTCTTACACCGACTCTCTGTTAGTCTTCTTTCGGCGTGACAAGGAATTTCACGTACGAGATTCCATGTAGGCCTTATAGCGTATTAAATAAAGCAAAATGCTTGAATTCCTACAAATTCCTCAGCATAATTCCTACAAATTGTCACAAGGAAACTCTGTTAGTGGCTCTTCCAGGGTGAACAATGCACATTTTGGCCATAGGTCCAATTTATTGAATTATGCGAATGCCTCTATTGTAACAGGTCGCCATGGCCACCGGTATGAAATCTTGTTCGAATTACTTCTCATCCTACAAACTCGTTTGCACGATGATAATTGGTGGTCGTAATGATACTCCGGTAGTGGTACCTTCAGCTTACTTAGACACACTTTGGGTTCACGGTCCAAGATGTGGCATAGGGTCAATTTTGTGAAATTGTCCGAGTAGTTTCTCGTCCAGTTGCTTTTTAACAGAGTTGAATTCCTGTGATAGTGATGGTTGATTTGTGATTTGCTTATGGTTCCTTGGAGATTTTGGTCCAAGGACTCGTAAAGGCCCTACAACCCTCCATATTGTCTTGACCTACGAATTCTCTTGTGCAACTTAGCTGACTTGATATAATTTATAGTATGTTAAAGGTTACTGCGGTATGCTCTATTGATAAGCTTTTTGTGTCTTCAGGAAGTTCAGGTATGGACTGCTGAACGATTGGTGCACTTGTTACGTATACTATAGCAACTGTTTTTATGGGTTTGATCTGCCAGTACACGTTTTTGAGTAGCTACAAAGTGTCAGAGATATTATAACTGCTATGCTAAACACGAAGACATTTCCTAAGAACTTTTTAATACTGTGTGACGACCATGTGAGCGATTATGAAACGTCATCCACGGTAAGTCCAATTAATTTGTTACACCGATGTAATTGACTGTATTCAGTTTGACCATTGAAAGATGTAAGTAAAGGAAACTACCGTGGGTGATCAAACCAGAAATGTTATTTACAATGTACATATGGCAAGTTGTAGTTCCCAGGGTAGTTTTTCATGAGATCCTAAAAAGATATGTGTCCTCTTTCCATATAATTTTTTTAGATAGCAAAGTCAGTTTACGTTTGGCCATGACACTACGAGAAGGTGGTAAAATTGTCAAGAGTAATAACAAAATAGCTGTATTGTGATATGCTTGTAATCACGTCATAATTTGTGTGGTTAATGTATTCGTATGCACTAAATTTTATTTATTATTGTTAATCTTATTATTTACATTTTTTCTCAATAACGCCAGTTATTCAGCCTGTTGGTGTGTCGAATGCATTTGTCGAATGTATTGCCTGGTATTACGCCTGCCCTGTTGGATTGGTTGGATTTATATTGTATACAATCATTTAGTTTTATAAAAATTCGTTTGAAGTATTACTCCTATTGTTGAAACTCTAGAATAACAAGGTGCTTACCATTTGATAGAGTAAATGACTGGGTATCGTAGAAATCATTTACAAAATATCCAGGCTAGCGAAGCAATCGTCTTTCGTCAGAAAGAAGCAGAGAGAAGCAAGTGTCAGGGGCAGATTCAGGTTTTCTCCAAGGGGATTGACGTTGGCTTGTGGATGAGTCATACTTGCCTATAGAGGGGGCCTAAGGAGAGGGGTTTTTCATCTACTTTTTTGCAAAAGTGTGCTTACGTAGGGTAGTCTAGATGGAAAATGGTGTTAAATTTGATGCTACCTTCTTTTTTTTTATATATCTCCAGACTTTATTTAATTTGTGTCTCATCTTGTTTGGGGGATTCACAATAAAAATATGACAGATCGATGCACAGTGTTGAGAAGATTTATAAACCACTTTGTCCCGTTTCTGGACTTCAGCCTGTTTGGTGTTTTGTGCATGCTGGATCGTAGCTAGAGTCGTATATTGGAAGGGCGATTCCAAATTCTAACTAGCTGGATTTTTCGCATATGACGAATACCTTATCAGGAGGAAATCCAGAAGTTTAAAAATAAGAGGTGCCGAAAAGGGATCTATCAGGTTTGACGGAAGGAAATAAAACATGGGGGAAGCTGAGTAACGGTATGACTTCCTACGCGGAGCCACAGGTAATATGGACAATGGCAAAAGAAAAGCTTTAGATTCCTTGAAGGATGACATAATTAATTTCATCGAAGTGAACGAAATCATTAGTATATTCTCTGAAACGCCTCTTCTGCAGATAATGATAATCAATATAATAACATGTAGGATACTAGATCCAACTGGAAGATATAAAGAAATGAATA
>VJOZ01002483.1:0-10463 GCA_009801055.1 Stichopus horrens | reverse complement strand
CACATATAGCATCACTTACAACTATTGATAGTATCACTGCAATGCTATTGGTATAGTAACACTGCAACACTATTGATGGTATCACTACAACTATGTTGTTAGTATCACTACAATGCTAATGTTAGTATTACTGCAACATTATTCAGTAGTATCACTGCAACTCTATGTGGTATCACTGCAACATTGATAGTATCACTACAACAATATTGATAGTATCACTACGTTGCTACTGGTTTGTCAATGAAATGTGAGTGATAACATCTTGTCGACAGTACAAATGGTGCATTTTTCTTAAAATGACCTGAACAATGTACAGTCCTCATTTTCTGAAAGGTAACCTTTAAAATTCGTCTGCCATTGACAATTGAGAAATCCATAATCGGGGAGGAAAGGAATTTACAAATGGTGAATCTTTCGATGGTTAATTCAAATATTTATGTTAATGTTATTGTTACTACAATGCTGTATATTCACTTCCACAATTATGACAAAGAAAAGTGAAGGAAAAAAAAAGTTGAGCTTCAATGAAGACTTAAAAAAATGTATCATCCAAATGTCTGGTTGCTATGCAACCAATTTTGGACATCACCAACAGACACACATGTACATCAATCCATGGTGTAACCTGTAAGATAAAGGACTTGAGGTGAACCTTTGTCTATCATATCTTTGGGAAGATAAAAATTTCAACCTGCAAAAAGCAAAATATCTTGAAGAAAAGTCTTATTTTGGAGAGCAGTAAGTTTTCAAAAGTATACAAAGTTTAAATGTGTGCACTGCGCATTAGTAGCGACTGCTTTCTTGTCTTTTGTTTGTGAACTGTACAGTGCTAAACTAACAAAGTATTGTTCATACCCATAATGCATCAGTCTCATTCAGCATTACAAGATGTTCTCTAATAGATGTAGTATGTATAAACAATATCTCTACTCTTAAACTTTTAAACTAGGTAATAAGCTGAAGGCTGTAGCCCTCTTATTTCCATAAAAGAGCCTATAAATGGTCTGGGCCAAAGGTTCCATTTTTCTTTTCTAGTCAACCAGGTAATTTGTGCTTTTTGCAACACATTGTGCAAGGGGAAAGGGAATGGCTTGGAAATGCAGAATTCAGAAAAGAAGAGCGATTTTCTGCAATAATGGCCAAAGACACAGGTTAAGGAGACGCTGTTTTTTGAAGATACGACAATGCAACTTTTATAAAATGTGAAGAAATCCATTGGGTCAGTTAGAAACACCTGACATAGCATTTCTTGATTAAGATGGTGCTTTGTCTGAACTTCTATAGTTTCATATAGATTTTTTTCTTTTATTTGAAGAACCAGTAAGCTGCACACATCTCTGAGAAACTTGACATTTTGAAACAAAATCATCCAAAAAGAAGAATAAGAAAACACACAGCGGATCTTCTGTCCTTATTGCCATCACTAGATCAATCCAATTTTGTAAAAGTTTACCTTGAAGCGTGTGAGAACTCTTTCCTCAAAAGTCACCTTGCTGAGGAAGATCCATAATGCTTGTCCTCTTTCTCGGTTTTGCTAAAAAGGTAATTTTTGCTCTCTCCTCTTCTTTTTTTTTTTTAATTTTCCTCAAGCTGCTGATCAATGCCTTCTGCATGGACGAGCCGACATTGTTGTTTTCCTTTTTAGCCGAGATCAATATTTCATCTTCGATTTTTCTGTATCTTTTGTACGTTTTAGGTTCTTTTCTTACTTTCCTACCCCTGTCTTTTTAATTCTATCTGTGTTTTCAAGGTGATGTGTAATTAACCAGAGTGGGTCTGTAAAGAATAAGGAAGGAATGGCTTCTCTTTTATCTTTGTTCTTGAAAGTATTTTTCAGAGAAATGACTTTTCTATCAGCTAGTATGGTTTATCTGTCATATTCAATTGTTACTGCTCACCATTTTTTCCTCAGTAAGTTGATTTTCGCAGACTCATGTTTGCCCTTGAAATGTTCATGTTTTAAGACCTCTCTTCATATAGCAGAAGTTCTTAATTTTAGTTCATTGCATTTCTAGGAATCGCTGATCTTGCATCCTCGGTTCGGTAGTGATAAGTCAGAAATTCTCAATGTACCTGTTGACCGTCCTATCCAAGATTTCTCCTCTCGGGTCAAAGTTGGTCTCTTGATCATCAAATTGCACATTGATATCAAAACTGATACTTGTGCAATCAGTGGCACATCATCACTTTTTTTTTTAATTTTTGCCTTGGTCATTTTTCATCCGACTTCAAGACAGTCCTTACTTTTGATTACCTGATCACTCTGTATTATATTCTCTTTTTGAAAGCATTTTGTATTGCATTGTATCCCATGGGTGCCAGACTTCTCATGGTTCCTTGACTTTCTATCTGACATTTAATATAGTCACAGCTAATTGCGTGCTATGAGTATTCAAATAAAACTTCCTTGATTAGTTGAAGAAATTGAAAGCCACAATTTTCTACATCCAAAAAAAGCATTGCATGGTTGTGGTTGTCAATGATATGAATTTTGGTTTTACAACTTTCATGTCAACAGAAAGCTACAAATTTTGTTGAAATTGTCTCGTCCAAATGAGATTGTACGCCTTTTAAAAACAAGTTGCGAAGTTAGTGCCAAGCAGTGGCTTATGCAGCTGTAGTTCAGCCATCAAGACATTAAAAAGGAAATAATTGTTTGTTGGGATACAAATGTGTGGTTGTAACCATGCCACTGTGTAGTGATACTAGCCAGATTGTGTGCTTCATTACTGTTCATCAATATTTACTTCACTGTTGTTTTCTAGTAACCCTCAATTAAGCATTGATCAATGTCATATTTCACTAGGGAACCATTTCTCTGACAGTCAAAGCATTAAGTTCATACACGCATTTTTGCGTACCCGCAGCAATTATATCTTGTCATAGTTTGTAAGGATCAGCTCACCTTTGAGAAATTACCTATACTGAGTTTTTGAAATAGTGACTTCTGAGTAGCTTGACCGTAAAGAACACTTGATCAATGACATCTAGCTCAAGAACAGACGTTACAGAGAACAACCATGCTTCTACTTTCTCTTTTGTGGTTGGTGTTATGATCTTGTGATGTTTATTTACATCCACATTAATCATAGCACCACTCAAGAATGTTGTGTCTATTTCCGAATTATCCTTTGTCATGATACAGAGGCTACAGAATTGTGTCTTGGGTTCATGTGCTCTTTATGTACGTGGAATGATGACCCTACAGCAGAGTCTGTATTTGATACAAAGGTGTTACAATGTTCGGGTAAGGCCACCACTACTAACGTGACTAACAAACACTTGACTGCTAACACCAAACTGTTTGGTCCTAGGGGATGAGTGCATTCTGATGTCATCCTAAGTCATTGAAGAACAATAAAGGTTTTTTAAAGTGACAGACGAGATCAAGATCTGTGATAACAAGGTTACTTCTCAAACCTTGTTTGCCCTGCAAATAACCACTTTTTGCCATTATGTACAATCGATCAACATTTTCAGCACTTCACTATAAAATTGCAGCAAAATTGTAACAAGTGCAAGGTTTGAGGACATCGGAGCATTGAACTGTAGCACGACAGTTGTCCTCGTTATCAAAACCAGAGCATCTACAACCAACAATAATGAACAACGGAGACAACCATGGCAATGACGACAATATCGTCATGGAGATGACCACCACGGTGGCGTACTGTCTGGTTCAACATCTTCAAATCAATACAAAGTCCGTGATTTGTGTGGTTGGAGTAATAATTTTTTTCGTTTTTAAACCTCAACAAGAATATCAATTTTGGGTTCTTTTACTCGTAGTAGTATTGTCTTTCCCATTTTCGAATCATACAACAATAAATTTTTGGTTCATATCCTGCAGTAAGGACAAAGGAAAACAAATTTATGCTCTAAGGTGGGACCGAAATGGAATCGAAATGCTCTTATTATCTTCAAGATAAATGACAAATGAAATCTGGGAGAGATTTATGTATTCATGTAAAAGTTATTCATTGTACTCTCTTTGAATGTTAGTGAGCTGTCATATAATACCTTCTATCCAACTTTCAATTTCTGTCACTATTTCTTATTCATAATCTAACACAATCACACACTATAAATATATATATAGTTATTACATGTATATATATATTTTCCATTGCGTCATATGCTTCCATATCAGGTGGTGTTTAATGTATATTACAAACTTCTTTCATACAAAATAAACATTCTTTGTACTTCCAAATATGAGCCTGTGTCTTTTATTTTCCATCTTCTCTATTCCAAGTGATGGATTCTTTGTTTTGAAACGTTTGACGACACCGTAACTCAGCTCTGCCTCCTTCATACCAATAAAATGCTCCTCATGTGAAAATTGATGATGTCGGAGTAACATGATCTTGTTCTTGGGAGTCTTTGCTTAAATTTAATGTCACATCCAACATGCATCCACAGATAAAGAGAGTTGAAGGTAAAATGTCGAGTCATTTTTCATTGAAGAATCAACATTTAATGTATGGAATGAAGTTGGTATGAATTGAACGTTTAGTGTGCTATGGTTAAAAGCCACACTAGTGCCACACTGCCTAAATGGTTTCTCTTAAAGCCATCCCCAGTGGAGATTTGGTACATAAAAGGGATCAGGACAGTGGATTAATTCAGACTAAGATGAGATGGGAGCAAATGGTAGGATTAAAAAGTAGGGTGTCCTTCAACAACGTGAATCTTTTCACGTTGAATCTAATATGTGTTTCAGTAACAGGTTGGGTGTGTATTTTCAGTCCCAACAGAGCCAGGGAGCTCACCCTCTTGTGACTAAAGTGGGAGTAAAGGTCCTTTTACACTCCCCCTCCCTTCAGTATTTGTTGAGTGCTTCGAGAGTAAATGAAAGGGAGAATCATTCATTATCTTGTATCATATTAACCCATCTGATAAGCATTAACATTTTTAATAGATTGATGCCAACTGATGGTGCTCTGCTTTGTCTTTCCACAAGTAAGCTATCATGTAAGTGATAATGGGTGCCAGCTCTTAAGCCTCACCTCCCCCAGAAAGGATGAGCCCACACTGCCACTGGCCATTACTTCAAGGGAGATAACTCTGCATGGTGCTCAAAGTGGTGTACTAGTGAAATTCCAATAAGATTGACAGGTTTGGCTTAGTTTGTGCGATGTTGGGTTTGCAAACTACAAAAGTTTGTATGAAATGTCAAACTTCTTTGATTGATGCTCCATTTGATACTCTAAATATTTAAGCTAATGTGCATGCAAATTTCCTCCGCTGCCTGAACGGTTTCTTACATGAACTGGCAGTATCGCACATCACAAACTGTGACGTTACGTGCATTCTCCTTTACAGCAGTTGTGGTTACAATTGAGTCATAAACCAGTGACAAATCACACCTGGACAAAATATTTCTGAGGCAAATCAATTGGTCCTCGCTCCTCTTTCTGACTACAGAACGATTATTACCAGCTAGTTAAATGGAAACTAAGACAAAACTGTTGCCATGAGTGTATGACTTAATATTTATCTGTGATGCCAACGGCTTACATTCTTTTACACACTACACTCTATTTTATCACATGTTAAAACAAATTTCATGTGAAGATCTTTCTTATATTCATGTAAATGTACATTTCCTAGCGGAGACCATGTATGTGAGAACGAGAAAAATATTTCTTTTTATTTAACATTTAGTGTTTCATTATCGGACACAAAAGTCACATGTAGGTTGTTTTGAGAAGTTCAAAATACCTTTTAATCATGCAATGAAGCTTGGTTGAGGTATGTTATTAGCTGGCAGTAAGTATAGAGTCTCACATACACATTTTCGAAATGTAAGCAAGACAATATGATAGTCAAATTATTGTACATGTAGCTGACTCAATGATAGTTGAAGTATATACCAAAAAAATTGGGCTACAGCAAAGCGAACTCTTGAAAATTGAAACTTAGACCATGGACAGGACCTCAAGTGTAGGTTAAGTTTGATAGGTTTCACCCTCTCCAAAATGACAATCATGCACAGTAGCCAGGTCAGATTAAGGAGGGGGTGGTGCCAAAACAATAATAGAGGGAGGATCCATAGACACATGTAACATATGTTGAGTGTCTCTTTTGTCCCTGTTGATGTCTGGAAGAAAACATGGCAGTGGGGCCATGAGCCTCTAACCATAAATTTTAAACAATGAGGCACCCTTCTACATATTTTGTCAACAAATTTTCAACCTCCTTCGTGCAGCTGATGCTTGGGACTTTTTCAGTTTTCCTAAATTTGGGGGAAAAGTATGAGAGGTCTACTTCCCCCTCCCCTGCTCCAACTTCCCTGTACGGAGATGAAAGTCAATGCAATGAAACTTCAGCGATTGCATACATGTCAAGACGGATTCAACAAGCACATGAAAACGTAGAGCGAAATGAAGAGTAACTTACTAACATGGGGGTATATTAACCTTATAGGCCTATCATATATCGTTCTGGGTAATAACATTAATGTAGGCCTACACTTCTGTTACTTACGTTATGTTGTATGTAGGCTATGCAATGTTCATCCAACGTTGATGAATCATGGCATGATTTAGATCAAATTCTTGACGTAGTGCCTGTACTGCCCTAGAACTCTTCTCATATCTTCCGTTAGCGACATGGGCTGTACACTTGCAGATCAGAGAGACAGAAATAGAAGAGAGAGCTAGGATTGAAATTATTTTAACTGACACACGTTTATAAACTAACTCATTTCCATATGCAGGCTGATCTTTGTCAGTGTCCATAAGTCGTACGTATTACTGCACCAATGAAAACTTTAAATCGTTTTTCGATGCTAAGTGAGAACTCGTTTTAATGCCATGGTATTATACACATGTGTGCTCTGCCCAACCCTCGGTTACATTTCCCTGTCCGGCCCCCCTCCCGGCCCCCCGGGCTACCTTCGTTATTTTCTTCGCATATCCTGTATTTTCAATGTCTGTCAACGTTCTCTTTTCAGCGTGTTACAGTTGAGGTGATATCACAGTTACGCTAGACTGCCAATTCTACCGTATCTGTCTCTCCCATAATTACCAGCAAACATCATCGAATTCAAGGACCTTGACATGTGATCACTGGAGCGGTTCCCTCCAAGTGATACCAAGTGTGATCATGTGAACGAAAAACATGACGTCATACACCGAAGTCGAACGATGCTATTACAACACAAAAATAAGAGTGGAGGCCTCGAATAACAACTATACGGTTGGCTGCATGGTCGCCTGTGTTTGTTTCGCGTAAGTTCTGAATAATTTAAGAGGAGCCGTCAGTCCTCACGTGATTATGGGAAGTTATTTTCGAAAACAAGTCCGTCAGTGTACACGTTGGTGCTAATGAAATGAACATCCGTTACGCGAAAGTTACGGGAGGTCATAAATCACGTGAAGCGCGTTTCAATACTAAGTATGTTCGTTGCATAGTCAACGACACACTTAGCAAGGGTAGTCACATTGGTTTTCTGTAATTGCCTGCAGTGATTGTGACTGGTTTTGTCTCATCCCCGGCCATTCCGGGGTAGTCTATGCAAACGAGCGAAGGTGAAGAGAATGGAGGGAGTAAAAAGTCTCTCCACTACGTGTCCACCAAAGATACAGTACTCGAGATTTGGACATCTAAAGCACGTTTTACGAGAGGATATATCTAGGGATAACCATTGCTGAGAACACATAATGTCTTTTCTGCGTATTATGCCACCGTCATGGTATTGTGAGGTATAAATCGTCGACCGACTGACTGACCGACCGACCAAATGATTGACTGACAGACAAGTGTATGTTACTTACGCCGTAACGTGCATTACTTATCATTAATTCCACTGCACTGTATGTCACTCAGCAGCTCCAAATATTTTGGCTCTTTCACAACAAAAGCCTCCGAAGAATTAATGTGAATTTTCGAAAGCGCAACCAGTTTCTATGCTGTGGTGGAGTAACTTACCCAATATATTCTCTGAAAAGTAGAGGGTGTGTAACAATTCTTCATTTAAGATCATGACTGTGCGAAATTAATGAGACATTTTTTTCCCTTACTTTCCCTTTTATTTTTGAGTTACACAAACACCAATTCGTTTGCCCCTTCAAATATAGCCTCCCCAGCAAATAAATTTGATTTCCTTATACTACCAGCTAAGTCTATACATTTCTAGTCCAAGCGAACATGTCCATGACTTCGTCAAGGGTTCAACCTTTTAAAGAGGCTCTGGGGAAATTACAAGAATAATTGACCGGAGAGAAGTCAAAGGAATGACAGATCTAAAGGCAAGTATTTCATTTCATATTTCGGACTACTAATAATAAATAACAGCAATAATAATTACACCGAAAGAAACAGATAAATGTCTGCATATATACGACTACTTAGCTAAGACCTGGAATTGCTGAGCTCGATTTAGGAGAAAATTTGATCTTGTTGAGAGATTCTTCGAAATCATCGATCTTTCTCGACCAGCTGATATGGAATGTACCGCGTCACGGTGACACCGATATGAACTCACCTTGCGGATTCTCCGGGAGCGACCACAAAAGCATCGAGATCAAAGTGAACGACTACATTCCTGTGAGACGGTACAGAGGCATTGACATTACTACAGTAAAAAGGTAAAGGTAGGCTTATCGAGAGCAGAGAATTTGGCCGGGGGCCGAACCGTTTTTTGTTTTTTTTTCATTTGCATAAAAGTGATTGTTGTTCTTTTGAAATTTGCACTACGTTTTCCATTGTGCTCCTCCACTGGTGAATAATTTACTGAAACCGGAACAGCAATTTGCATATCAAATAATTAAAAGCTGAGAGGGTATTAAGCCTGACTAAATGTGTACTTGAATGAACAGCGCAGTCCTCACCATGCAGGTACCGTCGGGTAAACTTTCCCCACAACCCTGAAGCCCGCCGAGTCCAAACGCAGAAACTCCAAAAGGTTCACTATACATATACACATATACAGTATGAATGTACACAGGCCCATAAAGGGGAAACAAGTATGTAATGGGATGGGCACATACAATTATACAAATACTCAATGCTGGAAAGTGTAAGTAGTCACTAATTTTACTCTGCAATTCACAAATATCCAACTATGCAATATAAATATACAATAAACAGATATGCACAAATATACAATAAATAGATAGGCCTATATGCAGAAATATACAATATGCTAATATACAATAGTGTACTATCATGCTGAAGTGTGCTGAAAATATATGATAAGAAGTACAAAGCACCTATTACAAGGAAAAATAAGGTTTTGAATCTTTAATAAAAAACAAAGTATATGTCTGCTGTCCACCTTTCCTCAAATTTTGTTAGGCCCAGAGCAAGATGAAGAAAGTCTGCTTCAACTCATCTTGATTTACTTCACAATGTTCCAGATTAGGAAATGTCCATTTTGTATGTCTATTTTATTTAAAAGGTTTTTCTCTTGGAAAGTTTTTATTTCTATTAATTGCCTACAGGCTAAGTTTCATATCCTGATTTGAAATTTCACTTCGTCAAAGCAACCTGAAATGCACCTCGAAATAACAAGATGTTTCCACAATAATCATCCCCGTGCTAGACATACATACAATACATTTACCTCATGGGTAGATACTAATTTGCAATTTGACTTTGCTTACGATTCCGCCAAAGTTAAAATGTGTCAGTTTAGCCTTAGGCCTAGGTGTACTATTTGTAACACTGAACAGCATGACATCTTGCCATTGTTTTCAAGTCATGCTCAATTTCAAAATGAGAAGAGACAGTACGAAAAATCTTTTCATATTATTACATTTGTGTGGTAATGCTTGTATGTAAAACCCCATCTAAAAGAGTGTTTGGATTTCAACCAACTTCATAATCATTGACCAAATCCTTAGGTGCGTCATTCTAGGTGCAACTAGGCTATGCTACCATGATATGCCGTCATGCTATGGGATTTTGTCCTGGCCGAAATTATTGCCCTTGGTCGGACATCATACTTTAAACATCAGTCGCTAAAGACTGCACAACCTGTATTAACCTTATGAAAACCTTATGAACTAATTGCATTAGTAAACACTCGTGTATCACTTTCGCGTCTGTAGTCCCACTCGTATTACTGTAACTAAGTAGTCAATTATTAATGAATTATTTTCGGTAGGCCCTGCTGGACAGTATAATATCACATTGTATGGCTTAGTTGTGCGAGTACTCAAGTACACAGTCGGTCGTGCATTGCCTAACGTTCAACTTTTGCAATATAATTTCTAACATTAGGCCACTCCAGGGCACCGAAGAAAGCATGATCGTACATTATTCCGTTCTCTGCATTAAAGCAGACAAGTTACATTAACTACTTCAACACAAAAAAATGTAACGAACAATGAACATAGCATTAATTACCAATCCACAAAGTTCTCTGCACACGGCGTGCGGAGTATCAACATTTAAATTTGGGCAGGTGCAGCTACCGCTGGGCAGTTAGTTTTGAGTTTGATTGTCCACGGCCT
>VJOZ01002482.1:0-11460 GCA_009801055.1 Stichopus horrens | reverse complement strand
TCATCTGTGATGTGTCTGATCATCCCTTACGTTCATCTGAACATCAGTAATATGACTGATCATCAATCTGTCCATCTGTTCATCCATGATGTGCCTGATCATCAGTGATGTGCTTGATCATTACTGACATTTCTGATTACCAGCGATGTTTATCATCATTTTCTGCTTTGTCTTGGATCATCTGTCACGTGTCTGATCATTTTAAATGTGTTTGATTGCCCCTGATGTGTCTGATCATCTCTGATGATCCTGACAAAAATTTTGCACTCCTAGCTGGAGGTTGGCTCGCATGCTGTTAGCTGTTGATTTGCTTCTCCTCACTTCTGCTATTTCTTCCCAGTAGCTTGAGACTACTTTTTAGATCAGGAGGTCAGCACTTTTACTCATGGCTGTACCAAAGACTTACCTGTTGATCCTTAAACTGAGGGCAGGAAAGACAGAACAAAAAAAGTAACATCTCCTTCTTACGAGTCTTCTTTGTAAAACACTGAGCATTTTTAGACTCCTGTAGAAGAACAACAGACTACAATGATCAAACTGAGGGTAGGTTGAGAAAGGCTTCATGTATGTCTCTGAGCAGCCTGTCAGTTTTGTGTTTGTTCCTGTTATCCCAATTCCCACTTTTTTTTTTCTCCTCATCCATAGAGGTGTGCTCTCCATGGACTGGTGCCAGCAGGATCCGGATCTTCTCCTCAGTTGTGGCAAGGACAACCGCATCCTGGTGTGGAACCCAAACAGTGCCGTCCAAGGGGGTGAGGTTCTCTACGAGCTCCCCACCACCACCCAGTGGAGCTTCGACGTCCAGTGGTGCCCCAGGAACCCCTGCCTGATCGCCAACTCTTCCTTCGACGGTCACATCAGCATTTACTCCCTGATGGGGGGAGGCAGTCCTGTTCAGGCTCAGCAGGATCAGCACGTCAGCCAGGTGGGTCGTGGTGTATGGCGGCGTAGATGGGAAGGGATAAAATGGGATCTTTCAAATTGTGTGAAAACAGTGGACCAGTGGAGAACAGCATAAACATAGAAGAAGCAAATTGAAAGAAGGGCAATGTAAACGTTGAAACGGTGACAGTCCCACACTATTGACAGTAATGAGACTGGAATAGTTGAACTGATACAGGAATACTGAAGAGTGGTGCACTAACAACTAATGTACAAAATAGGTGGAAGAGTCACAGAGGTGGAATAAGAAGGTTGGCACAATTACAAAGGACAACCGGAAGGATATTATGGAACAGTTACAAACACAAGAAGAAAGACAAAAAATGAATAGCAAAGAAACAAAAACGTAAATGAAGAACAAAGCAGATGGAGAGATCTCACATCTGGTTTGGAGATTAGCTGTTAGACTTTTAAATGCAAAGACTTTTAAATGCAAAGAGTCCCACCGTAGGCTCTAGGTCAACTGGTATCTGTAGAAATGGTGAGAGCTCGCTGATGGTCTTTACCGTATTTATAGAGAGCAACAAACTGAATCATCATCAAATAATGCATGGTGATATTATAAACACAAGTTTATTTGCTTCTCAAAGAAATCCTTGCATTACGTTTCCAGGTAAACATTGACTTATTGATCTGTCCCTTTTTCTTCTCAGCTTGCGTCTTCATTCCCCGGTATGGAACCGGTTGTGCCGGTCCCTCAACAGCAAGGGGATGCTCAGACCCACGCCAAGCCGGTGTTGTTGAAGAAACCACCAAAGTGGTTGAAAAGACCAGTTGGGGCATCATTTGGGGTGAGTCTGTCTGTTTTCTTGATGGCAGATACATCAAATACTTGTTAAACTGTCCTATGATTTTATTCCTCCTTTCTTGGTTCTGTTGACCGCAGGTGACGCATCAAAGGAATTTTGATTGTCCGAATCAGCTGTAAGATTGCTCGTCGGATTTCTACATATTGTTTGGTTTCCTGAAGACCTTAAAACACTAGATAGAATCATTGCTATTTCAAAGAGCTTGCTGTGTAGAGCTACAAGCTTTTTCCTTTCCATTACCCATAATCGGACAGACTAGTTGAAATTTTCTTTAGTGACCTTCCTCCTTGCATGTTTGTTTTGAAGGACAGATCTTGGTTTGGGCCCTGCAAATCATCTGTCTTCTGAGGAATGGAAATTGCATCATTTGTGTGCCTCTCTTCAATGCTCCCTGAATTTTCCCCCCACAATGAATTCTGCTGCTGAGGGAGACATTTGATCAGAAACCTGGTCACATGATAGGATTTTGCTCTAAGTTATTTTTTTTATTATGGTCATGCATCTCTGTAAGCTATCGCTCTTCTTCTCTTCTTCCACAGTTTGGCGGTAAGCTAGTATCATTCCAAAACAACAAAGTTCCACCCAGTCAGCAGCAACAGCAGGGACATGGTTCGTCGTCGGTCTTCCTCAGTCAGGTCGTCACGGAGCCGGAGCTGGTCCACCGATCCAAGTCTTTGGAGGAGGCCCTCTCTCAGGGTAAATTCTGCGAATTTTGCGACAGCAAGGTCGCCCAGGCGGTGAACGACGAAGAGGCAGAGATGTGGAAATTCTTGAAGGTGAGACAGAATCGAATGTTGGGATAGGTTGTACCGTGACATCAGTCGTAATCCTCATCGGTGACTGAAGGCGTTTTTGGTCGCCTGATGGAGCAGATTGGTGAATAAGTTGGGGGTTTGTGCGAGTGGGGAGGGTGGTGTTGGCATTGTGAGGGTGGTGTTTGCAGAAAATTTACAGAGTTGTGTGAAATTGTCATCAAGTGAATAAGTTTATGGAAGGGTGAAGAGAAAATCATCAGTTTGTTTTGGTGGTGGACACCAGTTGTGCAAAATTTAGCAAGCAACACGTTTGCAAAGGATAGCAGTTTCATGGTCAAGGAAGGTATGATGTACTATTGAAAACATCGTTTCTAGTCAAGGGTCTGATTTTGAAACCCAGTCCAATGTATTCTGAATTAGTCATCCAAAATTCTTATTGGGAATACTGTCTTTGGCAGGTGAACTTTGAACAAGAACCTCGCAAGCACGTAATCAGTCTCCTCGGCTACGACACGCACGACCTGGCCAGGAAGGTCGCCACGGCGACCGGGGCTTCCATGGGACTGACGAACGGCGTCGGCGACGAGGGTGGCGTAGATGCAACAGAACTGGCTGAGAGAATGCAGCAACTGTCATCAGGCACCACAGAACCAGAAGCAGACCTCGGCAGTGGCTCAAAGGTAGGAACCCTCACAAATGTCAAGAGGAAGGGGTAGGTACCACTGCTCTAGAGAGAGAGAGTGGTTGAGGGATACGAGAATACTCCGTTTGGAGAAGTTGTTGCTTGGAAATAATTGTGGAAGTATATGACCATCTCTGCTGCATTCTGCAATGTTTGCTACCAGTTCAGTGCTTTTGATATCCCAAAGAGGAAGTCTATGGATCCGCTCTGCTGGACAGATTTCTGGTATGGTAATGGTAGAGGGGGGGGAGTTCCACTAAGCAAAAGTCAATCAAAATTTTATTCTCATCAATGTGCATTGCATTCCATTAATTGTGTGAGAGCATGCAGTATTCCTGATTGTGCTGTTTGCTCTCTCTGGAACTATTGCACAATAGTAATGATGTGTAGGAAAGCAATAGGTAATAAATATCATAATCTGAAGGCTGTAATTGAATTGGGGTGCTTTTGATGGGGATGACTTCTTCTTTTGAGGAGTTGCTTTGAAAGAATCAGAAAATTTGTGTCTGATGGTCAGTGCCAACAAGCTGAAATCTTCCATCTCCAGTAACAGGCAGCTCTCACTCTCCGATTCATCCCTGTTTTTCGTATCTGTCTTTTCTCAGACACCCAACGACGACGGGGATTCGGACGGGGCAGCGGCCTTCGATGCCATCGCTGCAGCGGGTGTCGTGGAGGTTGAAAACCAGGCTGAAGAGGACGATGACGAGCCAGATTCTGGGATGACTTCTCCCCTCATTATTTCCAGAGAAGCAGGTAACCAGAAATTCAGATCTTGTTGTCACTGGTCAAACAGGGGGAGGTGAAGGGGGTTTGTGCTGATTGAGCTTTTCATGTTTGGGTTTCTGGCACCTGAACATAGTGGCACAACTTGTTACTGTGTGTGTTATTGTGTGTGTGTAGTCAGTCTGTACTGTTATGCTGTATTTTTTTCCTTCTAATGTATTTGCCGTTTGTCAAAGAGCAAAACCAGCCGAAAATTTTGCCCTCCCCAAGCCGTTTTTTTGCAGTTTCACTCTTTATCTTGTAGCCTTTGCTGCATGGTAGGCTGTATTTCCCATCCGGGCAAAACTTAGAACAGTGTTCATATGCTCATCACCTTAAGAAGTAGAAAAGATAAACAATTTCCAAGACTTGCACATGGATGGATGGTCATAATTTCGTTAGAGTGATAAGATCAACCTGGTCAATAATTGAGTCTAGGTCATCTTTTTGCCTTTGAATCCTGTCATATTTTCATACCTCACCTGGTGTGTTCAATATGTGAACCTTCCTCATGGTCTTAAGAGCAGAATTTCTAGTCTGAACAGTGGTCTGTGTGTATGTTTCAAAATGATGCTGGTTGCAATGCTCCCTCGTAACTTGTGAGACCCAGAAGCTCACATTTTTATTTTTTTTTTGTAAATCATCACAAATTTTAAGAATACCAAATTTTCTTTTGACTTTGCCCTACTGGCTCATACAAGACTACATCATCCCCTGCCGTCTTTGTTTTCTAACCAGACACCGACGGCCTGATAAGCCAGTCGCTACTTACCGGTAACTTCGAAGCCGCGGTGGAGATGTGTCTCCATGACAACAGGCTAGCTGATGCCATCCTGTTAGCTATAGCAGGGGGCCCAGAGCTGTTAGCCAAAACCCAAAGAAAGTACTTTAAGAAGACAAAGAGTAATGTATCTAGGGTAAGCACTTCCACTTTTAGTCCATCTTGATTTGTGCTTTTGTCAGGTATGAATGCCCCCACACTTGTTGCCCTCTTTTTCTTTTTCCTTTTGTTCTGCTTTTTTGACTGTTTGTAAAATTGAATTTGTGGAAACAAGTGTTTCTGCAACCTCGTCGTTGCAGGAACAAATGTTTGGACAACTGATGAAGTCATACTTCACTTAAAATTGAAATCCGGACTTGTGGTACCTTTGACAACTAGAGTGTCAAAGTGTACATTGTGACAGTAGTTTTAAAAATCTCATAAAATGGATTATTGTTGAGCAGCAAGCAAAGCTTCTCTAAACCCAAACCACCTTTTGCTTTATTTGATGGCCTTCTTTTGCAGCATTTAGACTTTGAAACTATTAAGGAATTTTCCAAGTTTTGCCAGTCCTCGTTGTTACTTCAGAATTCTTTGAAATAAAAGCAGCCACACACATTGATGAAGTAAAATAATCATTTACTAAGTGAGAATCGACCATTCTACTTTACACCTTTACAAGTAAAAAAATCACCAAACTCTAAGATTTCCATGGACAAACTCAATGCAAAACTGATTAACTACAGTCAAATGGAAAAACTGTGGAAGCCGCACTGCCTACATATTACAAACTTTGACGGCAAAATAAAAAACTTGCTAAGTAAGAAGTTGCTACCTGGAAATGATGATTTTCATTTGATCTTATTTCTATGATGAAAAAGAGAAAATATTTTGATCACCTTGGAGATCTGATCCAACAAGCAACTCGGGATCTTAGATACCCTCAGAAGAGATGCTCATACGTAGCATCTTCTCTCATGAAGGTGAAGAAAGTACAGAATTAATATCCGGTCCTGTCTCGTTTTTTTTGGTCCGCAGCTTATATCTTCAGTCGTGACCAAAGACCTCGGAGACATCGTCAAGAGCTGCGAAATTGAAAATTGGAAGGAAGCCCTGACGGCTCTGTTGACCTACAGCTCCGCCAAGGAATTCTGCACCCTGTGCGGTGAGTGATTGTTAACTGTGAGTGAGAGCCGTACAATGTCAGAAGTAGCTAGAATGAAGCCATTTGACCCACCTTGAAACCGCTGATGTCACCACCGTTGGTTCGGCAAAGAGATTTCAAGTGATGATGTCTCTTCTGTACCATCCTGAATTGCTTAAAATGGTCACACTGTGGGCCAAACTTGTGTATCAAAGTTTGCTCAAATATGTAGCTAGTAGATGATAGATAGTTGACCGGGGAGGAGGGCCAGTGGGAAGGAACGATGTCTGAATATTATTTGGAAGGAACTATATTTGGGTATCACAAAATATACCAGTGAAGGGTATGTTATACTTGGCTAGCCAGTGAATAAAGGATTTCCCAGTATGTAGTAGGACAGTACAATCTCTACCACGGGAGGGAAGAGAGTACTAAACCGCACTTTCCTGAGAAAAAGAAAAAATCTGTAATAAAAAGATGAAAGTACTGTGCCACTGTGGTAAATTTATGTCAACTGAATCTTCCAAGTCTAACATTGGAGGACTGTCAAATACAGTCCAAAATGAGGCAGTAATAGTGAAATTTTTTTTTCTGTTTTTGGACAAATGTATGTCTTATAATCCCTAAGATCCAGGAGCTTGTGGGCCCCTCACCCTCACGAACCGCTACTGGAATTGTTTGAGTGGGTCTCCTGACACCATACCTGATTTCTAACACTTCTTGCTCAGATTGCAGCTAGTTCCTACACCACGGAATACCTCCACCTCTTTCACCCTTGCCTTGGCCCATGAGCATGACGTAGAAGAGGCCATTTGTCTATATCCCATACCTCATCAAGGGAAAGCAACTATGAATGAATTTTCTGTCGTCACATTTCATGCATATGCAACTGCAATAATCTTTTAAAGAAAAAGCAAAAGGGTGGGGGGAGGTAAAGAGGAGTTAAAAAAGAAAGGATGTGACCACTTTGGTACTTCTTGATTTGGTCAACAGATATGCTAGCCCAAAGGCTGGAAACGGAGAAGGAAGGAGTGCTCGCCAGGGAGGCATGCCTGTGCTATATATGCTCTGGCAATGTGGACCGTCTTGTGGCCTGCTGGTCGAAACTGAATAAAGCAGATATATCACCGCTATCACTACAGGTAACCCATCCCAAGTTCATGATTTTCTTTGGATATGTCATCGCTATCTCTCTGGTTTGACAGTTCAGTGTGAGAGATCTGGATGGCACCTTTCAAGCCCAGACCCCTCGTTCCTTTTTGCGATAATGGTAGTTGGTGTGATTTGAGAGCCAAAGGATAAATGAGTCGGAGCAAGAACTTCCAGAGCTTTTCCCTTTGGTTTATTTTTTTTGTATGTCAGTTGCATAGTAAGTCAAAATGCCCGAAACATTTGAGGAGACCATAGCAGACGACCATATGGTTTTATGTACCTCTATGTGTCAGCCAGTGACACTGAGCCTATTTGACAATCCCAAACACTTGCTCTAGATAAAGATTCCAAGACAGCCACCAGAAAGAAAGAACCACCTCCATGATGTCATACCTGCTCAGGTTAAACTCTAAATCCAAAGGTATAAAAAATTAATGACGTCATACTGATCAGGGAGGTTTAGAATGCATTTTCCACTCGGATGGTAATCTCCATCAAGAGTTTAAAGTGGTTTAAACATGAACCTTTTTTGGTCTTTCCACAGGACATCGTCGAGAAGGTGATGATCCTGAAGAAGTCTGTGGAAATGAAGAAGGGAGAGATGTCCGAGGGCCCATCCCCTAATCTTGCCAAGAAGATGAGCGACTACGCCCAACTTTTAGCGGCCCAAGGGAGTCTCACCACGGCCGTCAGTTACCTGAACAATTCCCAAGATGTGAGTTCGATATTTGCCTCCCGACCTGATTTATTCGTGAAGGAGTGGCAGATCCTTCCCCCCATGCATGCACCCCCCATCATTCTTCTGGTCTCCATTGGTGATCACAAGTCGTCAGTGAGATCTCGCATCTGCAGACTCACGTCATGATTAGGAATAGCTTTGTTCGCGTATTCAAATTGTTGGGACCACCTGGCCCAATTAAAAGAGCTTGTGAACAGTGACTGGTGATTTTTCATTCGATGAATTCAGCAAGCACCAGGAGTGTTTGCTCGTCAAGTAGGGACGCCAAGGATAGACGGAGACTGATGGAATGTCCCAGTTCTTGGGGGGGAAGATATTTTTAATGCCACTGAATTATGGAGAGTGCCCCTCTTGACGAGAGCAACCCTGATGCGTAACACACTGATACAATCTCTTAACAAAATGTGCCGTTTGACTGTCGAGTATCTTCCAATTAAATCTTTGTACAGTAGTTTGGTTCATATCTTGAAATCGCTACACTGAGTGGCTCCCGAGACCTCCGAAAAATGGTTGTCGATCAAACGTTGGAGATTGGTCGCTAGTCTGCATAAATAAACAAGGACAGCTCTCTTGAAATGGCGATGATGTGTGTAATTTGCGTCTGACGAAAGGAGATCCCGGGGCAGTTTGCCGACTGTTATCAAACCGGCTCCTGGAAATGACGACACAAATTCCTGAGCCATTTCATACAAACAGTGTAAGGTTTCCTGGTGGGCTGGTTAGCCTTCTGCCGTGGTAGACGAATAGTGGGGAAGGTTCCCGCTAGTTAGGTGAACATTGGGGTAGGTGTCTGTTGTGGTATGGTCCAGTTGGAAATTGTAGATAGAGGGATAAGTTGTAGGTTTACTAGGCTCCTTACGAATAGGTTTGCATTTGCAAACTGGAAGGGGAAAGTTCCTGATGGGATAGATTTCCCATGAAGTAGGTTCATAATGCAGTAGTTTCCCAATGCAGTAGCTTTCTAACAGGGTAGGCTCCTAAGAAAGTAACTTCCAAGTGGGGAAGGCTGTTAATAGAGTAAGTTCCCTATGGGATAGCCTCCTGTTGGAGTAGGGACCTCATTTTCTCTTATTGACGTGTCTCTTTCATCGTATTAGCTCACATTTCCTATTGAGATGTGGTAAAGCTATTTAATTTGCAAGATATCCAGACAGTTTCAGTTTCATATTCATGGAACATATCTCCTTTTATCACGTTGACCTTGCAATCTTCCTTTCTCCTGTTACGACAACAGCAACAAATTGTAGAGCTCAAAGATCGACTGCAGAGAGCCCTCTATGGGACAGGCAGTCACATGGCCCGACGACAACAACAACAACAGCAGCAGCATCAACAACAACAACAACAAGCCAAACAGTCATTTCAACAGAGGAGGGTTCTTGATCAGCAACAACATCAGCAGCAGGTAAACATTTGGTTTTTTTTTCCTCGTCACATTGTGACAGATTTTCTGCCCCGATCAGCCAAGAAGTATAAAAACGCAGTGTGAAGGCATGCACGTGGTTGCTATGGACCTTGTGGTGCGATCAACCAATAAGAGCCTTACTCTCTGCCAATCAGACATGTTGGCTGTTGACATACTGGAACACACCTGGACACTCTGTGACCAGGGGAAGGGGGGTGCACCAGGAAAGCTTATGAGACAATTGAGAAAACAGTGCTCTATCATCGTCAGATTTGCATGTGATTGAGGGACATCTTTTTTGGTAAGTTTCTTTATGAGTGGGTAAAATTATACCAGAGGAGAGGGTTTTCAAATTAGGGGTGTGGGGAGTCCAAAAGGTTGGAGCCACTTCTCTGTTAAAGTACACAATGCCAAAAGAAACTACTTTTTTAGAAGAAGAAATGCTTGCCCAAGAAGTAGGAAATTTCCTTGTCACAGGACACATTGCCTTCACTATGATTGACATGTTCTAAGTTTTATCATCTTTTTTTTTTTAGCAGCAGGTCATGTATACAGTTTCACTCATGTCAAAAGTGATTTTATCTTTGCAGATGCACGGAGGACGTCCCTTCACCACCCAGACTGTCTCCAGCAGTCAGTACTTCCAACCACAGATGTCTCACAAGCCCCATGTTGCCACCCCCTACATCGACCAAGCAGGTCCCCAACAGACCAATGAGCCCCCCTCACAGCAGAACATCTCCAGGAGCAAACCCATGCAGGGGAGATACCCATCCTACCCCTCCCAGGGGATGAACCAGTATTACAATCCAGGTTTTCACAGTCAGACCACCCCTCAGGAACAGTATTCACAGACCCCGACAAGTTACCCACAGGCTGACGCAGGAGGGGTTTCTTCCGCTCCCTCTTATTACAACCCCGGAGCTTACACCCCCAACAACACTGCTGTACCACAGCCTACCCCTCCAGAGAGCCAGCCACCACCACCCTCATCAAGTGGCTATACCCAGCCTCCTCCTCAAACTGGACCAGCTTATTTTAGGAAAGAAGGCAAAGGCTGGAATGAACCACCGATGTTGAAACAGAAAGAGGTGAGTAGACATCCGAGGATCTTGCCTAAGGCCTTTGTTGCGTTGTATATCGATAGATATTAGAGGGTTGGTTGCGGAAATAGTGTACGGAAGGTGCACATGCAGTTACCTCAACACACAATTGGCACAGAGTTGTTGCTGTCGTATGTAAGTAGTGCTAAGAAAAACTTTCACTCTTGTCATTTGAACTGCCTATGCACTTTAATAACATGCTTTTTCTATCAACATTTAGTCTATTTAAATATATTATTTTCTGTCATTTAGGCTCAGTCCAAATTTGTTGCCCCCGCGCCGATCACCGCACCCATCGTCGGTGCACCCGTGGAGGAGTACCCTGCCCAGGAGCCTGTCCAAGGATACCAAGGCAGCCAGCAGCCATCCCAGGTGTACAATGCAGGGGCAGAGCATCACCCAACAGCACAGGTACCCCCATCCCCATATACAGGTGCTGCCCTCACTAACCCCATTGGTTTCAATGCTGCTGCGACTAACATTTTGTCTGGAAATTCCGCACCTGTCACTGCCAAAGCTGAGGTAAACCATTGTCGACTCACCCACAATTTTTTAAGTTTTTGCTCTCCTATTTCCTCAGCTTTTTTCTGTATCTTTTTAGGATGGTGGAATGTTAGGGAAAATCAACTTAAAAAAATGTTAAGTATGTTTGTCCTTACAACATTTTGTGCAAAAGAGGCAGTGAAAAGCAAACATTCAAAAACTTGTTTTAGCGCAAGTTTCCATATCTTTTGGCTACTTGCTTCTTTCTTATCTGCCAGCCAGCTTTTCTGTTGCTTTGAAATTCTTGCGTGCGTTAATTGCTCCCTTGAAATTCATTCTCTGCGTGTTTTTTTCTTTGCAAAGACTGCATTATTTTCTGTTTGTAGATACTTTACCATTCCACTGAAGTTTGAAATTTTTGTAGAAGGAGCTCAAAATATGAGAGGAAAAAAAAAAGCAGTAATGGTATCTGAACAAAAAGCAGAGTTGTAGAGAAGTAGAAGATTATTAATCATTCGGATCAGTGGAAGAATATCTAAGATGAGATTGGGGTACCAAAAGTGGCTTTGGCTGTCAAAAGCAGTAGAAAACGATTTTTCCTTGTCAGTGTTAAGGTTTCTAATTCACATGCCACTTTTGTAGGCCCAACTAGGCCCCACAACTTTAGGATTTGGCATCAGAAATACAGATGGCCAATTTTTGGATCTTGCACAACCGTGGT
>VJOZ01002419.1:0-21591 GCA_009801055.1 Stichopus horrens | reverse complement strand
ACGCTACATGCCAACCGATGGTGGCGCTCTGTTTAGATGATAAAACTTGAATTAGCCTCCCCCAGAATAATGTCCCTAGAAGCACGCCTGCTTTTCCAAAACATACTTGATCTGCAGACTGATCATATTTTCTCATATTTAGATTATCAGCTTCATTCCAAGTGTGATATTTACTGTAAAGAAACTTGCATTCATGTTGAGTGAATGTGTAACGTACTGCCTTTGAGTTAAGACACCACTCGTCCAGTCAATACTTTCGCGCCCACATTTACCAGCCATTCCATCTTGGGAAATACTGGTGCCTGTGTATTTGTAACCATATATTCGTCATGTGAATGTGTACATCAACAGCTGCAAATTGCCAATTGAAAAGACAAAATTGCGATCTGTAACCGTGACATTTACGATCAGGTAGAGGCGACATTTACGATCAAGTAGAGGCGACATTTACGATCAGTTAGAGGCAACATTAACTCAAGAGAAATGATTTTACACAAAGAGGATTTTGCTTAGAGCCAACATGTAAATAACAACTTCATGTAGTTTGCTTGTGACTGGATATACGTAAATCAAAGTGATACCAACTGTGGACACCCATTTTCTTCCAACTGTGAAAACTTGAATGGTCACATTGTTAAAATGTTTTACAGACAGTTTGCAAAGGATTTCTGAGTGTATTTTAATTTTCTCGAACACTTTTTGTCTCCTATTTTTTTTAATTGTCGCTCCTCCAAATGGTACTAAAGTTATTGTAAGTTGTTTTTCCAGTTTAATTAGTGGTATCTCAACTTTTTATCTTTCATTACCTTTTTAATTTCTTTAAATAAAATCTTTGCATTGGTATTTTGAATAAAAGTTTTCTACATTTTGCATATCTTTGGTAAGTGACACATAATTGAATATCTATGTGTGTGCAAGGTCATGTTTACTAGTTAGAATTCAGCTGTGAATGGTTCATGTCTTCTTTGTTTGGTGTTTATACCCTTTTATGAACAGCAGTGAAAAAAAAAAAATCATGCCTATAACTCACAAGGGTTCAGTTTGCTCTGTAGACCAAAAGGATATTTCTTTGCAGCATAAAGATTCACTTTGATGTTACGTACATTGCCAGAATATTTCTCAGTATCCTGCACTGCTTTATACTACTCAATATTGGACATCCAAAAAAAAAAAAAGTGGAAATTTGTAGTGTAGTGTGATTTATGTATCTTACAAACTTCTCAGCAATTCTCCAGAAGTAAGAAGCTGATTCGTGGAATATTTATGGCCATTCCCCTGAGATTTGTTAATATTTCCGAGGTATGCAGATCTTGAAGGAGATATTTCAGACATACGCTAAACAAGGTTGATGATCAAGACTGTTTGATAATGTCGACCCTTCAGAGAGGTTGATAACTCTCAAGTAAAATGGATCCTGGCTATATAAAGTTGTTAAAAACTCAAGAATAAGCGGTAGCATAAGAGCAGACATTATGAATGTACCTTTTTTGTTGTAATGTTTTGTTCCAAATAAAAGAAATTCACTGGAGCCTTTCTTCCCTGGTTTGTTGTGTTTCTGTCTATCAGACCTTTCTTGACAATGCACAATGTAGCATGAAACAAATTGACAATCCTCGCAACAAAAGAGGATATGAAATATTTTTTACAGGTACAAAAGTTGACTTGCCTCAAGATTTTCTGCATCTACATGAAAAATTCCTGGTCCTGGTTTCAGGGTACCGTAATTTTTCTGAAAGTGGGACCTTACTTTACTAGGTTCCTAGAAAAAAAAAACTGGCAGGGCCCAGTTAAGGCCATGATGTGGCTGAAGAGAAGGGCCCATTTTTTTTTTATTCATATAGTGTACTAAAGCAATTGCAGTTTTACTGCACTTGTGAAACACATACAGAATATAGCAGCAAGGCCTATATTTGTTTGGGAGAAAATCGGGATGGGATTGTCTTACAAGCCAGGTCAGGACGACCCAACTCATTGGAATGGATGGTGTATCTTGTTGCACTTTTCTGTTACAAAGGTATGGTTGGTAAGAAATAAGCCAAACTGCAAACTAAGATGTTTTAATGTACCTCATCTGAAACCTTACATGTAGGTTTTAAGAAGGCAATTTATGGGCAGAATATGTTCTGTGAGCACAAAAGCAAAACTCCAGCACGTATCAAGCAGAGCACCAAGGGTGCAGATGTTCACACCTGAACACCCTGAAGGTACCATTTATGTATCATTAGGTCAATCTTAGGAACCACTATCATTATACCAAAACACTTAACATTGGGCAAGAGAATGTGTAGGACTGCACCATTTGCAGAATTTCATAAGCACCAATAGTTCGAACTTCATTAATTTTGTGAAAATTTAATGGGTAATTAGCATCACTATACACATCCAATGATTATGAATAATGCTAATTTTCATTTTATTCCATAGTTTGTACTGGAAGTGGGTATATGAATTAGTACTTATGTAGAAAAGTGAATGGTCACAAGTTTTCCAAAAGTAATTTCAGTCATTAATGCATTAGTCGTCATTTTATGTGAGACGTCATGGGGAACCTCTTAGTTTGACCATCGACTTTCATTAGAAGATGTTATGAAGTTCGAAGTTACTTAATTGTAACTTCAGTTACATTGAGGAAACTTGACACAAAATTGACAGGGTTGTGAAGACCAATTGAACTGCATGAAACAACCCAAAGTGCCCTTTTCATGTCCTTATACTGGTAAATGTACCTGAGGGCAATGTATAGAGTTTCAGTTGGTACACCAACTGACACTGTCCTATTACTCAATTATCATGCATGCATGACTTGCTGGGATTGGGACTAATAGATAGTATTTTCAGTTCAGGAAACTGTGAAACCATCCTTTGTTGTGCCATAGTTCACCTTAAGATTCCTTCGCTCTGCATAGGAGATGCCTGACTAGGGACACAAAAACAATCTCCCAACTAGTAAGGAATGTGTAACACGCTATCTATATCGGTAGCAGTGGCTGACTGTGCCAAAATAGGTTTGGTATAAGATAAACTTAAATGTTTGAAATAATGTTCTAAGGAAAAGAAACTAATCATATTTCCAGTATTATTTTCTCTTTATTTTCACTTAGAGGCAAATATAAAATTCTTATGTACATATTACCTTTAACTTTAAAGACTTAATGTCAGCTTAAACTAACTTAAATATTCATAGAAAGGGTAAACAGAATTGGCTATCATATTGTTATTTCTTTATAAATTAAATCTTGGCTTTTTTCTTCCTCTGAACTATTCTCCATGACCACCTCCTCTCACTCCGTATTCGAAAAATTTGTCCAATGCAGGAGACCATATTTATGACATGATCAAACTGAACCTGTCTCGTCGAAACAACATCGAAACTAGAGAATCTAGATGGCACAGGACTGTGTCAATTACAATTTAATACATGCAAACATCTCATCCACAAGAGAGAAGAAAGTAGCAGAAGAACTGATAAAAGATAGAGTGATCACTAAATTACTTTCCATCGGAATCTCGTCGGCTTAACATGGAATGATGAAGATGACACTGTTTGATTAAACTGGCAGCATAGAAATACTTTCCAAATCTCATAAAGAATACTTCAATAATACAGACAGTCCTGAAGTACCAAGGTTCATATAGCAGTAATACTTACTGATCAAAAGCCCTTTTAACTTTACAATCTCAATTGGCACTGGTACTCTAAGACGTGGTGTTACCAGTTATGCCTTATTTTGTTCACCTGAACACGAATTGTAACCTGAGTATAGATCAGCGACATCAGCCTTGGGATTGTCAAATGCAAAGTGCTGGTGTGTCAGTCAATCTGTGTTAAACAGTATCACTAGTATTACTATGAAACAAGCCATCTTTTTGGTGAAATGAGATGATCTTGCAAAGTCGAATGACAAAATAACAAAGGCGGTCTCACATCATCACATTCCATGATTCAACAATCCATACAATAAAATTTTGTGACAGGGTTCAAAGAAATGTCGCACTTCCTGTGGCTGATATTGATTGCAAACTCACCTCTACCTTATGAAAGTTTAGTTACATGTAGACTAATAAAGACAATTATTTCAGATATCGGTAGTGAATGGGGAGAGTGAAATATGGTGTCCTGTAGTAAACTAACAGTAGGGTCTTCTGCTTGCAGGACAAGCTAACAATTGCACAAATTTACAGTCTGTTTACCTGTTGGAAGTACCTACAATAGCGTGAGTTAGCGATCAGTTCACCTATAAGACACTCAAATTTTCATGAGTTAGCAATCTACGTAAATGCAATACATGCATACTAATGACAGAATGTTTCAACATTCTGTTTCATCTGCAATACCTGTGTATTCCAACATTCATATAAGTTTACACTACCTGCAGCACAGATTGACTTCAGTGATGTCACTTTCTGTAGTGCAAAAGTCATGTCAGTATGAGATGGGACTCTAACATCAGTGTAAGTTAACATTCTATTTGGCTGCAGAACATACTAATGTCAGTATGAATTAGCATCATATTGATCCACAGCACATACATCTGTATGAGTTAACATTCAGTTCCCTGCCGATCATACTAAGTATGAATTTGTATTTTGGTGGTGCAAAGAGTGATTATCCAACGAACCAAAGAGGGATTTCAAACAAGCAAGAAATTACAATTTTAAGCACACTTTTAGTACCATTCAGATGTTCACTGCAGAATGTCTCTAAGAGATCCTTTGGCGGCAGGGGAATTCCTTCCAGATCCCCCTCCCGAGGGTGGCACCGGGGTAATCATCGTCGACTGAGGTACTGAAGGAGGAGCGACTGAGACAGGGTTGACCATGAGTTGTGATGAACCGACTGTTCCAAGGCTCTTCTTGGCTGGAGGACTTGAGGGTATGAATGGCGACTGACTGGGAACAGGCGCTGAGAAGGGGTTGAAGGCAGGCGGTTTTGGTCGGTCTTTGGTCATTTCTTCGACTGGTAAGCGAACCTTGATGGCAGGAGTAGATTCTTCCTCAAGGAATTTGACAAACTGTTGTGTGAAAGACTGCAATATGAACAAACAGTAAATACAGAGAATAAAATATAGCAATCAAATTGTCTGCACTGCAGCTTCATGATGAGCAGAGAGCAAAAAAATTTCTACCAAATTTGAGTGCATATATTTCAATAGCAGGTGAACTTTCTGCAAGAGCACCAACAAACAACTTCATAACATCATCCTGTAAATTATTTATACTTTATTGAAATACACACAAGAACACTAGAGGCAGTCACAAGGGAAAAGCCAACGCACCTTCTCTAAGTTACTGTGCCTCGGTGTCGATGGCGGTGTTACACCGATGGGTCTGCTTCCACCACCAAATATACCCATCAGCCATCCTGAAGACTGGGGCTTTCCACTGACCTGTGATAAATGGAGACAAGGAAAGGTAACATCAAGATGAACAAAATCAAGCAGGAATTTATGGACTGTTAGGTGACAAATGAGAATGTACAAATGCACTGTGATTTCAATAATTTCATGACAAACATTTATATTGAAGGTAAACAGGTGTGTCAAATGACCTTTGACCACCACCAAAACAAGAGGGTTTATGTACTCAATTCAATATGGTACACTCTACATATCAAATGTAGATTTGTCTATGCTTCCCTTCTTGTGACATTTTGCCTACAGGGTTTCACAATTTACCCCTCCTTTTGACCCCAAATGACCCTCACCAAAGACACCATGGTTTATGTACTCAATATGGTATACTGACAAACCAAATATGAGATTTGTCTAATTTTCCCTTCTTGAGATATCGTGTTTACAAGGCAGGCATCACAAACTAACATACACACACACACACATGCCAGTGTGATTGGGAAAGTTACGATTTATCATCGAAACCAAAAACTGACTGTGACTTATCAGATTGATGTAACACTTGGACCATAGCCCTGAATATTCTGATGAAACAAATGATTGGTTTTGATAAACTTCAAACAGGTGCAAGATCAGCCATCTTGATTGGTAACAGAACAGTGCAGTCACCAGAATACACAAACATGTTGACAGATACACCTTGCCATCATGACCTAACGAAGTGTGATGTTAATTTACGCCGGGGAATTTCGCAAATCTGTTGCATCATCTGCAATAGCATGTACACTGATCTTTCGTTGCATCAACAGCAGTTTCTTTACCTAATACAATAGTCACCACACAATAATGGTGTAATTAAATTACTTTTTTTTCTTAATACTTTAATTTTAAATAAACTTTTTGACAGGAAGATCTTTACCAATCATGGACGTAACTTTTGTTGAATTTCAATTCTTTTTCATCCCATTTCCATGTAAAAGTAATAATGTGGTTCCAGGGTTATTACAATGTAGTGGGCTGACAGTGTCACTCCACTCGAGTAGACCAATAGGGTAACATTAAAAGTCGCTCTCAACTACCTTTGAAAAACAAAGCACAGTTTTTACCTTGTCAAGTTCTTCCTCAGTAAAGTTCAACAAGCTGGTGATGAGATGCATGACCTCGGCCTTCTTGGTGGCAGGAGTGTTCACATAGTTGATGAAGAGATTTTTAACGAGGGGTCTGAAGAAAACAAACGAATTCGGTGTATGTTGAGAAATCAGTATTCATGGACTAAAATGCATCATCATGGACTACTAAAGCCAACACAGAGACACTGACAGCGATGTATGAACACAGATAAAGCGACAAATGGATGAAACCTCCGGGGTTGTTACGATATTAAATTTTCAAAATTTTTCAAAAATCTCAGGGACACCTTCGACTCACTTGCTAAACGATATCACAGTACCTCAGTCCTGGATAAGATGGAACCAAAGCAAGCTATAGGGTTGTGTACAGAATTCATACTCTACAGCCTAAGTCTAATCTTAATCCTGACATGACACTTATTTTCATATAAATCAAACTATGTCATTGAAATTTAATAAAACCTTATAGTCTGAATTCTTGTTTTCATATACTTAGTATGCGATCCAAATCTGTTCTACGAAACATTTTTTTCCTCAAGTGTACAGATGTTATCATTTGGGTCACTTCACAGACAGTATCAGGACCAAAGTCCAAATGATATTGTCTGAAGATATCGTAACAACACTTTTCTCCAGTATAACATGTGACAGAGGGGTAAACTGAAAGGAAAGTATTTAAGCAATACATTTCTGCTTAAAGAGTTAGCAAATGCCTCTTTTTCTTATCTTGTTACAATGTAACAATCTGTAAATAGAATGTTTCTCTCAGATCCAAAGTCATGGTGCTAATGGTTGGTGCAACAAAATTGAAAGTAATCAACATCGAAAGTAAAGAAAGATTTGTGATTATGTGACTTACTTGTCGACCTTAGTCTCTGCTGTGCTAGACACTTCTTCAAACTGTTTTTTGTAGACGTTCACTTCATCTTCTCTCCGTGAAACTAAAAAATAATAATGAATGAGAAGGAACGGAAACCAAGAAATGTAAAATAATGCATCAACCGCTTTTTTGTCAAATGATTTTAATTCCCCATCTTTGAAAATGTGTCAAAATGAAACTTCACCATGTACACAGAACTTCAGATACTGGAATTAGCTGAGCATGAAATCCCATTGATCGGTGGCAACAAAATTGAGGAGAAGGGGCAAGCTGGGGCTCAGCACCTCAGATTAAAAAAAAAGGAGGGTTAAGGCATGTTTATCCCCCCTCCCACCCATATTTCTCAAGTGCTCCGAGACTAAATTAAAGAGGATACATAATTCAAATTGCATACATAAGGTCCCTATCTCAAGGCTAGTAAATACAGCTTAGAACACTCTGGAAGAAAAATTGCAGCCATCTTGGTGGCTTGATAAGTGAAAAAAATTCTTGTGTGCTCCATGCCAACTGATGGTGGTCTTCCACTTAGATAGTTCATCTAGTATTCACCCCCCCCCATATTATTTTTTGTTCCTCCATGTGTGCCATTGATTCTGACATCTTATAACTACTGACACAAAGACTACTATGTTAACAATTGTAACTCCATGGTGGATTCCCTTGGGCAACTCTGTCTCATTCTCCCACACATGAGCCAGGCAGTTGGATTTAGTGATTGAAGTTTAAATACTAAAAGTTTTCCACTTTCAACAGTAGAAAGTGTTGATTCTGCCATTTGAATGATACTTGGCATTTTGAGGTAACACCTAATACCTCACTTTCAGACTGGTCTTCATCATAATCTGTCCCATTCATTCCCATCCAATGCTTTTAAGGCGTTACCAGAGGTTAAGACATCTGCAAGTATGCAACATCTGACAAATTTCAGGGGATTAATTGGACAAAATTACTCACAATGTGTTTTGTAAGGTTGCTTTAAAAAGAAAAGCTGGCTATCATTCTAAAGGCATAACTGATACTTTCATCTGCTGAAAGCATTTGGCTTTCAGTATTAATTAACCTTCGAATATTAAACACATCTGAAATTCAAAACAAGGCCTCCTTAATGAGACTATCCGAACATAAACGGTCTTCGGCCAATCCCTACTAGACTGCTAAAAACAACTTGACCTTATCACCATTTGCAGAAAAAAAAAACTTTGATCAAACAATCTGTCAGCTTACTTTCATCTCTGAGTCTCGAGATGACTTCCTCTTTCAGGTCCAACTGCTGTGTCAATCGAGAGGCAGATTCCAGGGCATCCTGTGTATCTGATAACTTCTGCTGTAATTCCATGTTCTGTCTGAAGAGATGCTCTGCTATTTTTTCCTTCTCTTCTGCTCTCTTTTGATAGATTTCAACATCCTGGGCAACCATTTCATCTTTCTCTGCAAAGAAAGAAAAGAAAACTATTCCAAAGAACCGAGCCAGCTGCGAGTGTACACAACAAAGTAAAAATAATAGGTTTGTTGGAATGTGAATGAAGACAAAATGGCAAATTTTTTATATGTAAGAAAATGAACAGGTGAAAGCGAAATGATACGCTGTCAGCCAGTGTACAAAATGCATTACAGACAGCTGGTTGGCACTGGACTCAGTATGTCACAGTGCAACATCAACCAACTTTTATCTCAAAACAAACCACCTTTGATTAGAATGTATCTGCTATTATATCGTTTGGAAGAGAGCACACATTAAATGAAATTGCATACCTTGTTGAAACTGTTCCAAGACCATCTGTAGATTAGATAAAGATGTACCATACTGCTGGCACTGTTCCTGGGAAGCCGCCAGCTCTATCAGCACTTGTTCCTTTTCATTGGTCACCGATGAAAGCTGGTCCAACAGATTTTCAATTTGACTGGATGCTTCTTGACTGAAAAAAAAATAATGTAAGAATAATTAAAATGACTAACAAATGCAGCTAGCATCACAGCACTTCTTAACATATTCCACATAATGTCTAACAGTGGCAGGCAACACATCTAACACAACAAGCAAGTGATTCTTAAGTTCAGTTTGAAATTCTGCAGTTTTGAATACTTCTCTGGACATGGCAACAGCAAACTGTGGTTCCACACGTAGTAACACTCACAGAATTACATTACACACTAAAACTGAGAATCGTTAGTGATCCTCATGTATATATATCTCCTGCTGCAGGGGTATTTTTCTCTGAAACGCCTAATCAAATCTGATCTCAAACTCAGCAATGGTGATGAGCTTTTTAACACACCTTGTGACAGGATGCAGCGTCGTCGACTATGAAATGGCCGCTGCCCACGAGTGCTCTGCAATGCTCTTGCTAGTATGGATATTCTCTGTCTAGTGAAACATTATTACTCCACAACCAGATACTAACCTTGCACTCTGCACTGCGGTTGAATTGCTCCTAAGTTTATCCTCTGCTTGAGCAAGTCTGTCTCTGAGCTGTTTCTCCCTCTCCTCAGCTTGAAGGGCCTCAGACATGTACGTGTCTTCCATCTCGATGAGATGGTTCCTCAGTCGGTTCAGTTCACTGTTCAATTTCTTTTCATGTTCTGATTTTTGCTCCAACTGAATTAAAATAATTTGTGAAATAAGTTTGGGATAAAAGTGAACTCAATAAAATCAGCACAAATGAGAAACATCGACAAATTAAATAGACTGATAAAGACACAACACATATTCTTTAAAAGTCTTGCTCATATTCAATTCCAATTCCAAACAGGTTAAAGATCCTTCTTATCGTACTTTTTAAGTTCTGTGATGCACTCATAATGATTTTAACTTACACTTCAACATGCAATTAGAGGGAGGCCAAAATCTTTGTCAGGATTTGGGCACAAATTCTATTGTCTTTAGACCTTCCTATACAAATGCCTAATAGTAAGATATAATGCAGTTAATTGTATCACGACCTTCGAGACTCCAAGTGTATGCTACATATGATGTCATCCGTAATGTCAAATCAAGTACATGTGTGGATATTAATACTCAGTTTAAGTTACTCACTTCCTTCTTCAAACTGTCCATGTCTAATTCATTCTTTTGTAGCATTAAGACAGTCTGATCCCTCTCCTGTTGGAACATCTGTGCCTGTCTCTGCATGGCCTCCGTCTCTCGCAGCATCCTCTCCACGTCACCCTGAGACCCTGCTTCCATTTCTTTCACCAGTTGTGTGAGGGTTTTGTTCTTTTCTTTTAGAGCTTCCAGCTCAAACTCTCCCTCCCTCAGCTGCATGGCGATGCGGTTACTCATATCTTGAAGGGATCTGTTCTCTGCATCCTTCTTCACCACCCCGTGATGAAGAGCCTGGTTCTCCTCTTTGGCTGCTTTCACCTCCAGTTCCAAAGGCTCCACCCTCGCAGAGAGATTTTGGACTTGACTTTGAAGTGAACCAAGGGCCCTGTCTTTCTCCTGAGATTGATGTTGCAATTGTTCTAGCTCTCTCACCTTCTCCTGAAGAATTCTCTGATGTTCTAACAATGACTGATTCTGTATATCGATCTGTTGCCTCAACGTCACCACCTCTGACTGCTTCTGTAAAGATTCGTTAGTCTTTTGATTCACTCTTTCATTTCTATCCGCAAGAGTATCCTCCAGCTTGCTCATTTGCTCTTTCAACTTTTCAATCTCTTGGTTTTTCTCATTGACAATATCTGCTGTGCCATCACTTCCTTGCTCCAGTTTCTCTTCTTCTGCACCCATCTCCTCTGTGATGTTCTGGGCAGTTCCTTCTTCAGTCGTTTCTGTTTTGGTGATTGCTATTTCCTGTATTGTTTGTTGTGATTTCACTTCTTGCAATTCTCTTTCAAGTTTCTGTATTTCATCATCTTTTTGTTTGATGTCTTCCACATTTGATCCAGTTTCGGCTGTTAGTCCTTTCTTTGTCAGTTCTTCTTGTAAGCTCTGTTTTTCCTTCTCTAAACTCAAGCAGCTCTTGTTCATATCTTCCAGCTGAAGTTCAAAGTCTGCAAATATTTGTTTGTTGGACGCCACTTTCTTCTCCATCACCCCTAAGGTTCTCCTTTTCTCTTCAAGTTCTGCCTGGGACTCAGCAATGGAGGCATCTGCCTGCTCCTTTTCAATGGAGAGACTTTCAAACTTTTTCTGTAAGTCAATGAACTTCTGCGATTCCTGGGAGATGACTCCAGCTAACCTTTGGACCTCCTCATAATACGCCACACTCTCATGGTGTTTTTGGTGGATGCTGACAACCAGCTGGTCTCGTTCCTCCTTCAGCATTTTATTCTCCTTCTGAAGTTGTTCCTTCTCTTCCAGCACTTTGTTGATCTCGGTGCTGTCGTTTGGCGAGGATGTCTGCAGCACCTGGACTAGCGTTTCGTTCTTCTGCTTCAAAGCTCCAATCTCCAAATCCTTCTCTTGTATAAGGTAAGAGAGGTTCTGTAAGGCCTCCTTCTGCATTTCGTTCTGTGGTCTCTGCATGCTCTTCTGCAGCTCTCTGTAATCGTCCTGCGCCTTCTCCAGCGCAGACTTCTCCGCAGAGACTATCTTCATCAGTTTGTGAACCTCTGTCTTCAGGTTGCTGCATTCTCTGGTCTTCTCATTGAGGACCGCCACCATCTGGTGACGTTCTGACTCCAATGTCTTCTTCTGCATTTGAAGTTTATGCAAATCCACCAAGACACTGTTGCCCATGATTGTCTTGGAACGGTCATCTAGAAGATTCATGGCAGCCTGGTTCTGTTCTTTCAACGTAGTTATCTCTCTATCTCTTTCCTGAATCATCTTCTCCAGCTGCTTTTCCGAATCGCTGATGGCCAGCGGTTCTCGGTTGAGGTTCGATTGCACAGAAACATTAGTACCATTCATGTTGTTCAAGTTTTGGATGTCTTTGAAGGAGCGCTGACCTCCGTCGATTTGTTCTCCAGTGGGTTCCGATTGCACAAAATTTTTGAGATTATCAACCTCTTGTTGAAGCTGTTGTGTTTTGCTCTCTTTCTCTGAGACTGTCTTTTCCATGTCATCTTTCTCTGATAGAAGGTGACTTATCTCTGCATCTTTGTCTTCCAGTTCCTGAAGCAAACTTTTTATCTTTGAATCTTGGGATGTTCTTTTCTCCTGCAAAGTTTTCAAAGATTCATCATAAATATCAATCTCCCTCTGAAGGTCCTCAACCTGTGACTTAAAGCTGGTCTCTGATGTGCTTGAATCCTTGACTTGTTGCTCAATTGCTTGCAATTTCTCCTCTAAATCCCTTTTCTGGGATCCCAGCCTTTCACACTCTGATGTTTTCTCCTCCAGTCTTTTCTGGAGCTGGGAGTCATTTGCTTCTCTGTGATGACTTTGTTCCAGTTGCTCCTCAGTGGAAGTACATCTCCTCTCAAGACTGGCTTTCTCATCTTCCAATTTTAAGATGACATTCTCCTTCAAGGTCAAATTGTCTTCAAGTGTTTTTATCTTAACCATTGATTCACTCACATCTGTCTCTTTTTCCAGTTGTTCCTTGAGGCTCACTATTTTGGCCTCTTTTTGAAGTAACTCTTTTTTGTAATCGCCGATCTCAAATTCCAGATCAGTGATCAGACCGAGGGTTCTGCTCTCATCCAGGCTCTTTTGTTCTATTTCTTGTAACTCTTCTACCCTCCCTTCCAACTGTTCTTTTTCTCTCTGCATCACATTCAACCTGCTCTCAAAGTCTCTTATTTTATCCTCTGCAATTTTCAACTCTCTCTCCCTGTCTCTGCCCTGGTTGACTTCCTCCAAGAAGAATGCATTCTCGTCGGCCAGAAGCTTTATGTCTGATTCTTTCTCATTGAGTAACCCTGTGAGCTGCTCATGGTTGGCCATGGTAGTATTCAAGGCCTCTTTGGTTCCTGACAGGTCCATCTGCAGCTCCTCACACCTCATCCTCAGGTCTTCAATCTCTGAATCTTTCTGCTGGAGTTCTTTGAGATGCTTAGCTCGTTCTGCTCTCACTGGCTCTGATTCTGCTCCCTCCAAGTTTTCTGTGACCGCCTCTAGTGCTGCTTCATGGCGTAGTAATTGTTCTCTCATCTGATGCTCCATCTCCTTGACCTGTTCCTTCAATTTCTCCTTTTCCTTCTCAGTGTTCTTGGCTGTTTCTTCTGTTCGGTACACTTTTCCTTCTTCTTCATGTAACCTTTGAAACAGTTTGTCCAAATCGTTGTTTTTTCTTGATAATTCTTCTCTGAGGGTAACTTTTTCATGCTGTGTTTTGGCTAATGTACTCTCAAGCTCCGAGCATTTTTCCTGTAACCTATCGCCGTGTCTTTTCAATTCTGAACAATCTTCTTCCATTTTGGCAATTGCTTCACTGGCTTCATCCCCACCACTAACATTTGCAGCCTTCACGCGCTGCAATTTCTGTTCCAGTGCGACTTTCTCTTCAACTAACAGTTTGTTACACTTGGTGAGAATCATGCTGCTCTCCTCCAGGCGCTCGAATTTCTCTCTCTCAACATCAATCTCTGTCTTAAGCTCTCCCAGTCTTTTGTCTTTCTCTTTTGCCAGCTTGTCCATCTTTTCAGCACTTCTGGCCAAGGCATCTGAAAGTTTTTCAATTTCAGCAGCAGAAGACTCTGAAAAGAGTGCTTTCTCCTCCAAAGCTCTCCTCCTTTCCTCACATTCCTGTAACAAACCTTTGTTTTCGTTCTTCAGGGCATCTATCTCTATCTGCATTGCTTCTTTACTCTCCAAAAGGTGAGATCGTTCTGTCTCCTGTTGAAGGTCGAGTTGATTCAGATCCTCTTGGAGGATGTCCCTCCTCTGAGAGATGTCAAGCAGTGACTGGTTCTTTTCCTCCAGCTCATGAGTGGTTCGATCAAGTTCTTCCTTCAGATGTTCCACATTCTGCTGGGATTCGCTTAGTTGCTGTTGTAAGGAATCTTTTTCTTTCTCAGCTACTGACACCTTGGATGACAATGACTCTGCTTCACTCTGCAGTCGGCCAATTTCGTCCACAAGTCTCTCCTGTAGGATAACAAGTACAGGCAAGAAATAAAGTCTGCTGTGTTGTGCTGGGCACTTACAACATGCAAATGCAACTCAACATATGTAAACTTTATTCATCTCTCTGTAGAGAAATAAAATACCTTTCACCACAACTCCAATCACTTAAACCGTATAAGTTCTCACTGACAGAATCATTTTGCAGGGTAACTCTTTATTTCCCTTTTCTGTCAAGCTTCCCTTGAATCATTGGGAATTGAATTTCAGAGCAGAAATAATATTTTCTTTGTACATAATTCTTACTTTCTCTTTAGTGGCCATGATGAGATTTTCCTTGACTTTGGTTTCTGACATCTCTGCAGATTCCAATTGCTGGCGGAGTTCGGCGACTTTGTCTTCCATCTCTTTCATCTCTGTGGCCAATTTTTCTGTTGTTTCTTGATGCTGATCAAACCCCCAAAAAGGAAAATGAATTTAAGAACAATTAATTTTTATCATAAGCACCAGACTTACTGCTGGGTCCAAGTTTGGAATGTAGGTCACTTGGAATTTTAAGAAATCTTGTAACTTTATCTTGAATAAGAGGTAACATCTCCCCTACAGGTCCACCATCCCTATTCCCCCTTCTTAATAGAAGAAGTATTACTTACAATTAGAAAATTTGTGCTACATCCTTTTCAAAATAAAAACAGTTGGAATTTCAACATATGTAATGAAGAAAAATGATAGAAGTGGAATCTTTCCTCCTGATGGTGAAGAATCTAGTTGCGTTTATTTATTTGACACACTTAATACACATCTTGGTTACCTGACTTTCTCTGAGTTCATTTAAAGCTTGCTCCTTCTGCTTCAATTGTCCTCTCACTGCAACTACGACCTGCTCCAAAGCCTCCTTCTCCATCTCCCAGTCTTTCTGAATTTCTTCAAACTGCATCAGTTGCTCTTGCATTGCACTCGCTGCCTCTGGATATCTGTTGTTAAGGTTTGGAAACAGACACAGACACTCCTCTCAAAATGTGCTCAAAGTGATCAATATACATGTTAACTGTCCAACATAAGGTAAACAGTTTTTGAAAGCATGGCAAGTTTTCCTTGTCGTTTGCTGTATGTAATATAAGATATTACATAACAGCATAAAAATCAGCAGAAGAACAATGATATTTTTCACAAAACTGTGAAGGTGAAAGTCAACTATGGCTATCCACTAATGGAGCAAAGATACAAGTATACTTTACTATATTCCTAGGTAGTCATGGAAACATCTGGTGGAGCTTTTGGCACTGAGCATTCTGTGGGTTGAACGGTGCTTATTCATTATGAGGTTAGCAAAAGACAAAGCACACCAATTTTCACATGGGGTTTTATTGCTGCACAGCTTGGATTTGTCATCTCATCTTTATTTTTTACTTCCATCTGACAGAGGGAATATTATTTTAACTCCAGATCTGGTACAAACACACCAACAGTGCAACGAATAGCTTAAGTGATGGAAGTCTGATAATTCTAGAAAGGTAACAGATTCAAAAAAAAAAAAAAAAACAGTACATAACATAGGATATAACATAGGATATAACAAAGATAACAGTATATAACATAGACTGTGACAGGAATTTAAAAAAGTAATACAAACTCCCATACAGCCCACCCCCTCTGATCACAGACAGAGGATCCACTTACTTTTGTTTGATGGAAGCAAACATCAACGAGTCGTCAAATTCTCCGTCAAAACTCTGGGTGTCTGAGTTCAGTTCCATACCAGCAGCAGAGCCCTGGTTGGTGTCATTTGACCTCTCAGATCCAGCAGCGCTCTGGCTGTCAGCAGAAAGACCTATGGTGGAGTCCGTTCGGGAGCTAAGGTCACTTGGTAAGTCTTTCCCTTCTTTAAGGTACTGGATATCTTGATTCAGTTTGGCGATGATCATCTCACTTTGTTCCTTGTCTGACGTCAGTGATGCACACGTGGAGTTCAGTCTGTCGAGGTCGGCCTGGAGTCTGGAGACCTGAGAGAGCAGCCGATCATTCTCCGTTTGGGCTGGGTCATCCTGCGACCTCCCCATACGACTGATCAGGTCAACCGTTTCATCTTGCACCTCCTGAGATGCTGCTTCTAGGTCCTCCACTGACCTTTGACCTTCTTGCATCTGCGATGAAAGAAAACTTTAACATGACACACCAGATGTGACAGTCAATAATGAAGCATTAAGCATTTGTTGTAATGGGCTACTTAGTTAGTAGAACTGATGGTTAATGCAGTCTCCAACTTTAACGGTATATATGATACACTTAGCGTCATGCTAACTATGTAAATTCCTCTGTCAAGGAAAAATTGCTTGCATAATATTGATCAGCCAACCCAATATTGGTGTTAATTTTAAATGCAATGCATGCAGTTTTGTTCAATGAAAATGACTTTCAACAATTTAAAGTTCCATAACTTTGTAAGTTATCAGATGAGTTACAAATTCATTTGTAATTACGTCACTCAAGTATCCCTCTCCTTTTCATATCCATTTCAATGTCCAACAGAAACAAAATTTTCAAGCTGGTGTACTGATAACATGCTAAAATTCAAACTGAAAGCAAACAGAAATTAATGCTCTCCAAGATAAAAGTCATGCAGTGCAGCAGTGGCCAGCCCCAGAGTAAAACGTACAATGGTGGTTACTTGATTGTCACCTATCATTGACTACTTATGATGCACCAAAGGAGTAGAGATCAAAAGAAGAAAAAACACTATGGCCCACTCATACATTGCCTTATACACAAATCTGCAGTAATAAAGTGATATTTTAAAACCTCAGGCCATTTTTCAAGACTCCTTAGATTAGTAAACAAATTTGAGGTCTCCCATATAAACTACATATATGTTGAGAACATTTGAAGTGATATGCAAAGAGGCACATATATGAAAACACAGGGAAAAAGGTGCAGAATTGGAGAAACTGCTGTCCACCTAAGGAGCCAATTTTTCTTTTTCAAAAATAGTGTGCATTCACTGTGAATGCTGAAGAAGTGCTAAAAAAAGGACTGAATTCTGTCAACAATTGGCAGGTAGTCAAGTTTTATTTGGTAACACCTCCTCTGACTGCTTCTGCAAACTCAAAATTGGTATTTCCCATTGTTTTCCTTCAGTAGTACTTTGCATTTACGTGCCAGTTTTGCGCAACAATCCCATGAGCAGAAAATAGACAACCTTAGTCCTTTGATGAATCTTACGTTAGTAGCTAGAAATATCGGAAAGATAATGCAAACTATGTCTACGTATATGATCATGCAGTGTAACTATGAGAAGGCATGAGAGTATTAAGAAATAAAATCTTTTTTTTTTTTTAACAATTTCTGCTACACGTGAAGATGTCTCCCAGCATGACTGTAATAAAGCACTCAAAAAGTGAATTCAGACATATGGTAGCACAGTAAGAGACAGACAGAAGTGAAAGGTTTTATGAAGCATCTCAGGCCATATCTCCTGATTGTAATGTCTCATTCCCAGTTGAAATCCTGCGAAAGTGAGATCAGCGGCTCGAACGAGACAAAACAGGAATACGAGTGACCTCGACTTTCAAGCGAGGAACCACTGCCAATGAATCACAGACGCCCAGTCATCAGCTAATTGACGGATGGTTTCTGCTATGAAACTCTGCCACTTATGACAGAAAGTAAGAGAAAGAGAAGGAAAATTTTACTCTTGCACAGTTCCAGAAATGGTAGAGTGATAAAGAGGTTGTTTGTTTTTTTTCTTTTGTGCTATACCTGTTGCCCAATGTCTATCATTGCTTTCACCAATTCTTGTTTTTCTTGAAACAACTTGGATTTTAGGGCAATAGCGTCAGAGTCAAACTTCCTTCGGGCACTCTGAACATCTTTCAACAGAGCACTAGCACTTGCCTATATCAAAAGAAAGGAACCCTGATTAAAATTCCACTGCTTTCAAATGAAACTGGAGTTAATGTGAGACACACAGGAAAACAAGACTCAAACTTTGGGTGGTCGAAAACAGAAAATGTGCCACACAGAAAACAAACCACAACGTGAAATGTGGCAGGCAGACAATTTCCCATGGTGAGATAGTTAATGCTAAAAAGCAGCACTTGTTGATCTATAAGTTTTTTCCTTGGAGGGGTGGGGGTAGGAGAGGGAGCAGGAGGGGGTAGGAAATTTATCTTTCATCAGAATGACATTTTTTTAGACATTTAAAGACATGAAATCAATCAGGGAGTGTAAAAAGCATAAACAGAACATTCTCAAAGACAACTCCCATCTCCCGGAAAATTCCCCCTTGGGCAACTCCCGAGGAAAGTTGTCCAGGTGGAAGTTGTCCCTTGAACACAAGACTCCTGTCAGAAACAAAAAGCATTTTGCCAGATAATACTGTTATAGGAAGTTTCTACATCCGAAGATAAAAAAAAAATACAAACAGCTGAGAAAGGAAAGAATGACTGGCCAATCCCTTTAGTACATATTATTGCAGGGACATGAACCTCACCTGTGCTTGGTATAGTGTAGGTGTGTATAAATAAAGCAAAAGGTGGTGATTAGTTTAGTTAATGGCGGCATGGTTCAGTATTAATAGAATAACATGCAATGTAAAAGGAAAACAAATTAAATGCAGTAAAGGCAAAGGCTTGATAAACTTGGTTAGAACGTGAAGAAATGATAATTTATTGTAACACAAATGCACACCTTAAGAATGATATGCAACAGTGATACATAGTAACTTGAGACTATTTATGTGTGATCAATAGTAATATCATTTTGTTTTACCTCACCTCCCAAAGCTACACACAGATATAACAGATCCACAAGTTAAGGAAGTATCATTTAATATCACATTAAAATTGGTGGTGTCCCACGCAAGGGATCCTTAGTGAATTGTGGAAGAGATGGGATCAGAAGTTTGCTAAATGACATAAAAATTGTGATATATTACCAAAAATCAAGGAAACCTTCACATAATCCAACAAAATGTAATTAATGGCAATGGGATCATAATGTAGACTGCACCAAGTAAAGCCACCAGGAAAAAAAAATCAGAAAATGAATTTTAACACAACACTTAGATTACCATATATGCTGTAATCTATGTTGTAGTTTCAATTAATTTTTTTCTTCTGGTTGCATTACTCGCCTCCTGGAATACTTTAGCAGATAGTCAGCAAATGATTATAAACAGATCCCCGAGAAATTAACCCATAATGAAGGCAAAAACCGTAAAAAAAAGTGACCGTAATACTAATATGTACGTGATTGTCGTCCAGGGAGTCCAAGAGACGCTGTTTGGTTGCGAGCAACTCACTGTTGACCTCTGCAGTGGCGGTGCGAGATGCTGCCAGTTCTTGCTCTCGAACTGTTGACAAAGAGATGTGACGGTACATTCCTGTGAAAACCATTTTGATGCCAATGCCCTTTATATTGATCAGATTCAGTGACGATAATTTTAGAATTTCATTTCCAATTTGTAAGCTTTTCATTTCACTTATATTACACTGATAAATTCTATCTATCATGAAAGTTGTCACATGTTTTAGCTCCTTCCACACAGAATAACTTGAGTGGTCCTTGCATATCACAATGGAATATGATTTGATAAACACGTTATATCCTAGCATAATCACTTCAAATGTCCCTACCCATTTTTATTTCATCTCTCTTTTTCTTTTCTTTTTGATCCGACAGAAAAAGTACGACTCAAATTTAACTGTACCAGACAGATATGGGAATATAAACCTGAACCACAATTTGTTTAAATTTATCATTTATAACACAAGGAAACGTCTACCGCAAATTGGGAAAATTCATCAAGGAGAAACATCGTTAAAGTAAAAAATAATCAAGATGATCAGTAAACATACCCTCAAGCAGTTTCTTAAACTCTTCTAATTCCTTTTGTGCTGACGTATCATCACTGCCTTGCTTGTCCATCTCCATTGCCTCCAGGTTTCTCCTTTGATTTTCATTTATTTGTTCTAAATTATCTTTCTCTTTCATCAATTCCTCTTTCTCCTTTCTCAGTTTATCTATTTTACCCTCCATGTCCATCTTCTGCTTGGAACTCTGCCTTTCCTTAAGTTTCAACTTTGAAATTTCTGATTGCAGGCTGGCGTTGACTGTCTCAGTTTCAGTGAGTTCACCTTTAGTCCTCTCCAGCTCACTTTGAACTTGCTGCAGTTTCTCTTTCAGCCTACCCCCATCCCCATGTGGTGAGGCAGTACCTCCATCCTTGTTCAGATCTACCTCCTGTTCCAATTCTTCTATTCTGTCCTTGTAGCTCTCAATTTCTGATTGGTGTTTCCTATTTAAATTTGACAGTTTTTGGTGGTGAGCATCTTGCAACACAGAGAGCTCATGTTGGGACTGATCGATTTCCTTTTGAAGGTTGCTCTCGAGTTCCTGCAAAGGGCAAAGTCGAAAGTACCCGACAATGTTTTATAAAAATAGATTCTCATATTCAAGAGGCATTTGTCTCATGAATTTATAAAAACTACTGAGGAGAGAGGATCTTGAAAAGATGACAGAAAAAAAATCATAGTGGAAATCACTGCAATACAAATTTGAAGGACTAAACAAGGAATAATTTAGTTTTCAAAATTTGCATGGCAACTCTTAGCTATCTTAGATATTTTGCTGCAAAATCTCTGATCAAACCCCTAGGTTGCATGCACAAAAACTGCAATGCAGTATTCCTTTTGTGAAGCAATTTGACTATTTTGTGTAGCAAAATGAGATGCGACACTGGACAAATTATTCTATGCTAGAGTTAACAGTTCTTTCCTTGCCTTGTAATAATGAAAAATTTTCTGAACAAAAAAAAATGTTTCTTTCACACATCACCATAAACTTTTACAAAACATGATGTGACATGAATTTAATGTACAATGCAATAGTAATCGATTACCTTGATTTTTGCTTTCAATTCTGTTTCACTTCCCACGTGGGCTTCTTCCCCTCCGACCTCAAAGGACGTCTGCACGACAAGAAATGACAAAGCAGAATACGATGGTATCAACTAACAGTGATGGTGACACATGAAAAAATTATTCCCCAAGAGGTAATTGCTAACCTCAAAGGCAATCCATATCATCAGGTGACTGCCTTTCTTCTCTAAAACTGCCTTTCACCGACAACTTCCTTACAAAAAAAATTGAATATTTTAAGTCCTTTCTTTTTGTTCACAATTACTACATACCATGAGAAAAAATAAATACTAGAGCACCATTGGTGCAGAAGCTCATACCCCAACATCCTGAAAGTACCATTTATGTATCATTAGGTCAA
>VJOZ01002370.1:0-11942 GCA_009801055.1 Stichopus horrens | reverse complement strand
ATAATCTGCGATAAGTAAATACTCATCTCTGGCTCACTTTAGGTAGCCTACAGCGAAGTCACTCAAGACATTTACTGTACAGTAAGTCTCAGGTGGCTATACTCTTAGGTGTCTACCATGCCAGTCTGAAAAATACGGACATTATACCAAAGATCTTTGGCATGAAACTTGAGAATTAAGTTTCCTGATGTATTTCATAAAGATTAAGAGAGAATTCAACTTGACATGGGGTGGCAGCACTTCTACACTCTGTTCTGTGTACAGCAGGTCTATCCCAGGCATGATTGACAAGAACAGCCTAATGTAAACTTATAAAAGTAGGGAACAGATTGAAGCCATATCCACCTCATAAATTGCTAAAATTGCTGGGTTTCCAGGAACTTCAGCCTTGTAGATACAGTATACAGTATGTTATATAGGGCCTAGGCTATAGTAGCACTATGTGGGGTGGGGGACACCTGTGGCCACACCCAACTACAGTAGTGCTACAGTATGCACTCCTAGTGGTCAATGTGAGAGGGGAGGTGGGAATGAACTCACACACACACACACACACACACTGGAGGGTCCCAGTATACGAAAGGAGAAGATCGTACCTATTCATTTGCCATTAACAGCTGACGGGAGTAAACGTGAGGTATGCTGCACTTAGATTAGTCAATTAGAATGGAATTTTTCTCTTGAGTATTGCTCTCAACTATTCTCTAACTGTTGCAATAGCAACAAAAGTATTCATGAGCCAGCCCATTGAACAGTCAAATTTATGATTTAGAACCATGACTTATAGGTTGTGTCTATTGACCTGGATGCCAGTTGAATAACACTGTGCCAAACGCTAATTCACCCTGACACAGATTTGTAATAATAACATATATAAGTGGGAGCATGTTGGGAACCGTTCTGGACTGGGAGAGGAGAGCCAAATTTACCCTACTGATCTATACTTATTTAGTCCACTTACTTATATTTACTATAGTGATCTGTGGTTTATCCTGCAGTACATGAAAGACGGCTTCAAATTTTGGGTCAATTGGCTCAGTCTCACTCCTTACGGTGCCTTCAAAACATAAGAAGTAATGTCCCAGGAAATAGCAGGAGAAATTTGACAACAAAAATTCCAGTGGAAATGCAGGGAAGTTTGGACTCAAATTTACTCATTGTATGTGAAAAGTGCATTCATGTTTATGTAAATGCTGGGAAATCAGCTGTTATTACTGTCACACCCTTAAAGCAATATTTAGAAACTGATATCATTCACACATACTGTTTGCTTCCACTGTGTAATGTGATCAGAGTCAACAGAATAGAAGCCGAGAGTCAATTAATACACAATACTCAAGATATAAATGTAATCACNNGTACGGAAGTACCGAATATATAACTATAATAGATATTAAGGATGGTGTATTAATACGCTGGGTTGAAGGCAGAGTGCAGTTGCGTAGTAACTTAGATCATCATATTACACACTGTTCCACTAGCACTCAAGATCGAGATGGGAGGTGGCAGCAATGGTTTTTTAGGGGACACCACAAGAGTGAAAGTGAGCCTGGAGAGGTGATTTCCAAAAATGGAGGCAACATTTTCATCTCAAACTTTTGAAGGTTGTTATCTGCTTAGATGATATATACTGTAGGTACCACTTTGTCTGCAGTCCCCAGGAAAGATGAGCACTTCCATGATGCCACTGCTATCACTTGTCGGAGATTCATTTGGAAGAAAGGAGTTTCTCATGTTATGGATTTCCTTGTTTTCCAGGACATGAATCTGAAGGATTGTGAGTCTTTGCCAACACCTGACTACTCTCACCTTACACAGGAAGATTTTCAAGATGTATACGAGCCAGCAGAAGACTCCTTCCTTCTCCTTGATGCTCTTGAGCAAGAAGCTAAAAATTTGAACTCCTTACAGTAAGTTATCAACAGAACCTGAGATTTTTTTTCAAGGTTTTTTACATGTGGACTACGATAATACTATGTCCATGTATACTTTCAAAATTGTAAAGTATTAAATTGATCTTGTAAGTTTACTTTTAGTGTATTTCTTGAATGGACAAACTTATTTTAATTACCTAGTTTGTGAAATTGACCCTGTCTTTTGAAATGATGATCTTTCACAGTCTTCCAGTAGACGGGAGAATGGACAAAATAGTTGACTAATGATGGGCCTCATATTGACTGTAACCGAACATAGACCTCCATTACAACATTCACCATGCTGATATTTTTACCCTCTCATTTACCATACTAGTATTTTTTCTTCTGTCGATCATTTTCTGGTATGTCTCGTGTCTATGACTGTGGAATATATCTTACCACTTATAGGTTAATTGTGTAACTTAGTTTGCTTCCTTTAAAAATGTTCTACAATATTATTTTCCAGTGAAAGCATTAACTTAAATGTAGATCATGGGAATCTTTGTGTATGTTAGTCCTTGCCAACATTTTGATCGATAGGTTCTTCCAAAATTACAGTATCTTTTCCTGCTTCACATCTAGGTTGTCTCATAGCGCAATTTGGTCGACGCTAGAGCAGATGTAATGATGACAGGTCTTGCACACTGTATTGTATTAAAAGCAACATCGAATGCTGTCATAGGGGTGGGGTGGCTTTGTCCTGTGCACCCTGATGATCTCTTGGGGGAGTCAGTTCAAATTACTGTAGCAGTTCACAACCATTAAAAGATGCTGCTATGGACTTACTGGCAGAAAAGGGTTGCTTGGATGATAAGTATATTTTAGTATGGTGTACACATAAATAGCATCATGAAATCTGATGAAAATTGATGAAAGCACTGAAATTTAAGAATGGCTGCAGTTAGGGGTGACACAAACAAACAAAATTCCCTTTGTTTCCCCCTCCCTTCTGTACAGATAAATCAAATTAAATGTTCCAGTTTTCATTGTTGCATTTCTCACATCATTGATATTTTTTTCATGTCATTCTTTGATTGCTTGATTTTGATGATAATCTTAACCTTTGTAATCATTCATATGTGTGTGTGTGTGTATGTATGTGTGTTTGTGGGTGGGTGTATGTGTGTGACACGTACAGTAGCTGTGTCTTATTGAGCAAAAGTAGCCTACTGCTTACTGCAGAAGCCAGTGGTCATTTACAGTAAGATTAACTCTGATCAAGTTTTGAAAACCTTGCAAATGTGAAGAAAAGCTTGGACAGACCTCATATTTGATTTTTGTTGGAGGTAGCAAATCATTTGGGGTCAATATATATCATATCCAATATTCGAGATTCAAAATGCTCAAATTTGAATCATCAAAACCACAATGTCTTTTGGCTTTCTGATTTCTCAATTTCACAGGCCTCTCTTGTGCGTTGAAGTTGGCTGTGGATCAGGAATTGTCATTACATTTCTTAAGAAAATTTTGACATCGGACTGTGTCTGCTTGTATGTATAACATTGTAATGGATATGTTCAATCTATTTTTACCTTTAAGAGCAACTTCTTTCTCCTGGAAAAGTGAGAAGTTGATAAGTTAAATATTTCAACAATTTGTTTGGTACAGTATGAAGAAGTCGTAGTGTAAAATGTTGTTTCAGATTCAATGAAAACTCATATGGGAATACTATGATTTTATGGAATACACCTCTTATGCTACTCTCTGCAAGATGTCAATACGCAAAAAGCATAGGGTGATCCAATATGTGAAAAAAGGTAATACTTGGCTTTCAAGGGGCATCTCTGTTGTAAATGTGTTATGTGAGGATAGTGACTGATGGAACCTACAAGTATTACCTGCAACTGCACAAAACTCTCACCTTAATATTTATTGTTCATATCTTACAGGGCAGTGGACAGTAACAAAAAAGCTACTTCCAGCACCGTGAAGACAGCCCATCGTAACGGGACAGAAGTGGAAGCGGTGACCTCTGACCTCCTGAGTTCCCTTCAGCCGCGGATGGAAGGGAAAGTCGATGTGCTGGTCTTCAACCCTCCGTATGTGGTGACACCACCTCAGGAGGTAACTGTTGCTGCTTAGAAAGACCATTCAAAGTGATGTAGTAAAGTGCCAGTGTGTTAAGCATAAATAGACCCTGTGTAACTTATCGTTGCAACATGATTATGTAATAGCATGCAACACTGAAGATCTGTGAAACCAAAGGTTCATGAGACAAATTGTTTACCTTTTGGAAACTTACATCCCACACAGTGTGGAAGTTCATTGCAAATGAAAGAAGAAAGTAAGAAAGGAGAAAAACCAGTCGCAAAACATGTTAAAGTACCGTGTAGTAAGAAGTATGCCATGGAGCCTTCGATGAGCCGCTGCTCGTGACAGCAAGGCTGCCAGGTGTCTTCATGCACAATAGTAGAAAAAGAGGAGTATAATCTCAAAAGGAAGCAGCACATTTTCTGATTATGAGTTTGAACGTAGCTCAAAGACTACTCTCAATGCTCACTGAAGCATATGTATAACCCACAAATGTGATAAATAACTATGAATGTAATACCCACCAAGGATGTAGAAATTTCTAACCATAAATTTAATCCCACTGTAACTGTAATAACTCTTAATACAAATGCAGTCACTGACCCCACCATAAAATAATAATTTTCAATCATATATAGATGTAATAATTTGACCCCACCATGATTCTAATAATATGAAATAATTGTAATAATAATAAAACACAATAAATTCTAGAAATGCCTAGGTGGGGCTGGGTGTCCTCTGACCCACATTTTGGTAACTTACCTTTGCCACTCTTAGGATTTTCTAATGCATGCTGTGTTACCTCTGACACAACAAAGTGGATTTTCCGTTGTGTATGTTTTGTTTCGGCCATATATAGTTTGCATGTTAAGGATTGATTGCGTTTGCTGTTGGCTCAGCTGCATGTCTAGATATGTTGGTACTCACAAACGATGAGGCCATCCACCATTTATGGTCTTGTATTCTCAAACGAAATGCTGCTCCAGGGTATATTCCTCTGCATATTAAAATCCCAGCCTGCCCTGTGGAACCAACTGGTGCACAAAAGCATTAGTCACACCAGAATGCAGTCACACCAGAAATCAAACGTTCACTGTATCCTTCCCCACAGGGCTGGATTTACGTGACTATAGTGGCTCAAGTTATAGAGGGAAGCAAAAAGAATTTGGTCCCTCCACTGACCGCACACTAGAAATGAACAGGAAAGATTTCTTACGTGAACGAAACCTTACAAAAGAAAAATTATCCCAGATGATGTGCCCATATATTCTAACATTAACTGTGTCATCACACTTATTGTAGTGATCTTTCGAAGTTTGACAGTATGACATTGAAATATAACATACCTTAACTGATAACTTTGTGTGCTTTTCATTCCTAGCAAAATTACAACAATGTTATTTTAGTTTACAATTATGTTACAATTGTGTTTACAAATATGACTGATGCTAAATTATGCTGATTTAGTGGGGGTAATCTTCAATGTGGGGTCCCTGGCATGTGCCCTGCTAGCCCATGCTTTAATCTGGTCTTACTTGCACACCATCACCATGACCGATAAATCTTTTACTTTGTGATTGCCACTCTGGCCACATTGGTCTTCTTTCCACAGGGGAATTAAAAGTGCCAGGCAGTTCCTTCCAAGCTGTCAGCCAAATGTGCTTGGAGATGTATGCGATTGTGTTCAGTTCAATGCCTTCCACCAGAGATTATTTATCAATACTTTCATTTCAGGTAAACTTCCTGACTTGCAAGTTTGATGAAATTGGCCAGTTTTCCTCAGAAGTTGTCCAATTTTTATGTGAATGATCACAAAATAGCTCTCCTTTTATTTCACCCCTCAAGTATCAGAGTTGTTTACTCAATTTAATAACATGTGACCTGAGTCACTTCTTTTGTTGACTTGTGAGGTGACAGAAAATGACTCATGACTTGACTTGCCAGTTTTGAAAATAGACTTGAGTTGACATGAAAAGGTCAGACGTGTTGAAATGTTCTGGCAGTTGGTTTTGGTTTGAATAATTTCTGAGTGCAATATTTCCGTTCTTCTCGCCAAAATGGGTAATTCACCTTATATTCAATCTTGTTACACATGTCTGTACATCATACTGTATGTGTGCCACCCTCTGGCTGCACTGCCTAGTAGCAGTGGTAAGAAACAAAGCACTAGTACGACCAGGAAACTCTTATCTAAACATCAGTTTGCCAACATGACACAGTGCACTCAGTAACTTGTAGATGACAGTGCAGTGTCGTGGGCAAATTGTGGTGCCAATCCAAGGTTGTTTTGGTAATCCTAACAAAAGAAGAAAAAAAACCTTAGTATCATTCTCACTTTCATTCATGTTAAATAGTGGAATTGAACCAGCACTGGTGAGATACAGTACATACACTCTTTGACAGGAGGTGCATGACTTGTGACTGGACACTGACTTAATTGTGAGAAAAATGACTCGTGAATTGACTTGAAGTAAATTGACTTGAGACTTGACTTGCAATGAAGTGAAGTGACTTGTACCTTGCATTAAATGACTTGTGACTGGCTTTTAAGGGACTTGTGACTTGATTTGACAAAAAGTGACTTATCAACAACTCTCTCACTATTTCCACACATATATTGGGTAAGTAAGGTGTAAGTCTGTAAGAGCTATGACTGGACAACTCCCACCTGGACAATTTGCCCACCCCCACAAAATTCTCCCTACCACAAAATTCCCCCATGGTACAACCTCCCCAGGATAATTCCCACCCAAGCAATTACCAGCCATGAGAATTCCACCTTGACAACTTCCAGCTGATAGTTCTTTTAAGAAAAGGGTTAGGGTTTTGGAAAGGGGGGATTTGTCAGGACTGTAATAGCTTCCAGAGCTATGGTTCACTTTAGGTTTTCCTTTCCCTCAGGTGGCCTGTGGAGGACTGACTTCATCCTGGGCTGGAGGAATTGACGGAAGACAAGTGACGGACCGACTACTCTCTGATGTCCCCCGACTGCTGTCACCCTCTGGCATCTTTTATTTAATTACAATCAAAGAAAACAAACCAAGTGAGTTCAGTTGTTGTTTAATACAGATGCTGTTTTGGTGTAGACAGTGGTAAAAGTTTCCTGAATTCTGACATATTTCTGATTTCTTAATACTCTTTGCAAACATTTTTTGGTCTTTGTTGAGGGTCATTCTATGTAAGTAAATATCTCTGCATAGGACAATACTTTCAAACACTTTACATTGTCAGTGAAAACTGCTAAAATTTGATCTTTAGTGTGTGAAAAGAGAAAATGCTGTTTTGCTTACCACAAGAATTTGTGCAAAGGACCATAAATTTTCTGCATCTTTGTAGCTGTGGTGATAAACGTTGCTAACTCAAATAAGAAAAATTTCATGGGTGGTAAGAACAACTTAACACTCAAGGTATAGAGATATGAGATTAAGGGTTGCGTCTATAGGGCATAGTGATGAAAGCTTCATAGGTTTAGCTGAAAGATTTACTCAGTATATGAAATGGATTGTCAGCTACCAATGCAGTTGTACAAAATTTGAGTTGTAGAAAATTTCATTTTCACAAAAAATTAAGACACCAGGTTTTATCACTCAAACAAAACTATGCTGATTGATGGCAGCCTACAGTAATAGTCGCCAGATACTGATTAATTACAGATTGCTTAAGAAGAATGTGCTGTTATTCATGCATTTTATACAAAATTGAACCAAAGAACTGGCTGTTCTTCAGCACACTTCCAAATAACTATGAAAACTACAGGTGTTTGCGCATCCGAAAATTACGGAATTTTGAAAAGAAATGCTTTTGCATGAGAGTTTTGTCATGATTGTTCACATGGAAGTCCTGTATATTTACCACAGGAACACGATCCGCTAACTTTTCAATCCCCCCAAAAAGTACTAAATCAATCATCTTTTTGCCGTCTATAACACTTTCATGAGTGAATGAGTGAAAGTCATGCTGAAAGGAAGATGTTGTTTGTCAGGTTGGTACCACTTGAAAGAGAAAGATAGAAGATTGATAATGATGGTCATTTTATTTCTTCAAAGAGCTTGTCTTGCCTTTTAATGATTTAATGACACGAGTGAAGAATTTCCATGCAGCTTTGATTAACATTGACCCTGATTATTTCAAGCGCAATTAACCACTTCATGAAGGATAAGGTGTCCTCTGGTGGCTTCATCAAGTCTGAGTTAGACCCAGTGTTGTCAAAGCTATTATTAACAGGGATGTCAGTAGACTCAACTTGTGCATTTTGTCATACAAGTGTGTAGGGAGTGGGGATATGCACTCAACCATGTGAGATTTGGGGGGGATAAGCCTCCCTAAGTTTTTCCTGAGATATTCTTCTTCTAACAAGGTAAACATCTGAGAAGTGAGTCAGGAAATATGAGAAAAATTTATTACGATGATGTCACTAAACAGCACCTGAAGACTTCTAACTCTTCAAACATTTCCTGTATGAGACGGGGATACCTCTGTTTAGACCTCTTCCACACCCCCGAGTAGAGATCACAATACATCGGGTTCACCGCGACACAACTTCCTTCCTTGAAACTTTTCATATCTCAATCAAAAGAAGACAAGCCTTTCACTAGATGACATCTAAGTTTTAGGTTGGAAACCTCTTCCTTACAACCCTCTCATAGATCTAGACCTACCATCACTCTTCTCATGNNCAGTTGAAATTTTCACATCTCAACGTAGCACATTTTACGACTTCAAAAGAAGCCAAGCATTGAACAAAATTGCATCTAAGTTTTGGGGTGGGACACCTCTTCCCTTACAATTCTCTCACAGATCTAGACCTACCATCACTCTTCTCATGCTTCCCCATCTATCAAAATACTATTGTATGGCATCTTTTTCAATGTGGCTGTCATTTTCAAAAGTTATCTGTAAAAGAACGAGTTCTACTTTGTCATGCGATTATTGACGGTTGTTTGTCATGAGAGTAAAAATTATTGGAATAACTTTTCTGAGACCATATTATCTCGGTGAACAAATGACTGCAAGAGATGCAAAATATTACACCAGATCTTTTTTTTAAGGTCACTGACTAGTTGAGAATTTCTCAAAAAGAAAAATACCTGTTATTGTTAGAAAGTAAAAACTGTTGAATGAACTTGTCAGAAAATTACAATGGCATAAATTCTAGATCAATCCAAATAGCAATCCTAGTTAGTACTAGTTTTGAATAGAATAATGTTTTTCTTATCAATTGAGAAATTGCAGACATGAGAGCCCTATTTCAAGGCTGGGTACATGAAACCCAGATCACCCAGGAAGTGCCATTCTGTCCATCTGGGAGGTTTGAATAGCCCAAAATTTTCTTGTAGCCTCCGCACCAACTGATGGTGGCACTCCTCTTAGATAGTCCTGTCACACATACTCTCAGGCCAGCCTCCAACCGCCGGTTCAAACCTCTGGACACGCACCCATGAAATGTGCTATTGTAGACTTTGACAATATATGTACTGTACTTTCAATCACTAGACCCTGGTGGTCCCGCCTGTCAGTCAAATAGATCATTTTACTTAACATAGGCCTATGCAATGTCTGACCAGTTTTGCCTTGTCAGTACCATTTGAAGATACAGGATCCTTTGTAGATAGAGAATCCTTCATTCAAACTCAAGCAATTCTGCAAATACCTTATAGCCTTCTGGCTTTTTCTCCGGATCAAGTTAATGGACATTACCTCAGACCTGTCCAATAAACCCAAAACCATCAAAAGGTGCAGAGCATAGACCCCTGCTGGGGCAGGTTGAATCATTCAAACCTGTCAGCCAACTCACACGTCCCCCTCATATTTCAATTTGGATTGATGCCCCTGCTATGCCTATGATGTCATATTATATTTTCAACTTTCATTGTTCAGCATCTGAACCGATAATTGCGCTTCATTATTTCCTTTTTCTCTGGACCTTTCTTTGCAAAGGTGAAATACAGGAAATGCTGAGAGAAAGAGGACTGGAATCTACGATACTTCTCCAGAGGAAGGCAGGACCAGAGAGGCTGTCTGTCATTAAATTTCAAAAGATGTCGGATGTGACGTGAAGGGGTTAGATGAATGGCTGACTAAGCTGACTCCATAACTGATGACTTAATTCGAATGTGGCTTGGGCTTATCGAATAGAGATGACTGGATGTTCTTTTTAGTGTATGTGAGGTTCTTCTTGGAGTGTTGAAAGTGTGAGGTAGCCATCGCTAGTTGGGATAACACAGCAGTAAGGCTACAACATTTGGGACAGTAGGTCCATTCAGAGAAATCCACAGGGTGAGGTACCTGGCTGCAACTGTTGGCTTGACTGATGCAAACAGAATAAAAAGCTGGTAATGTTGGGTCAATCCATTTACAGAAGGCACCAGTCTGGTTGTGTTTAACACTAAGATGTTTATTTGCTATTCATTATTCAATTACGCTTTGCAACAGAATAAAACCTGGTAATATTGGTTGGTTCCATTTAATTTACTTTTGGGTCAAAGTGTGGTTGGTTTCAGATGGTACCTGTAATTTTGCAACAGCAGAGTATTTTGCTGAAACTGTTAGCTTGACTGACACAAGAGTAGTTGTCCTTTGGATTTGTCCGCTTACCAATCATTAGTCAGATCGATTTCAAAAGTAGCAGAACCGTTAGGACAATGAGCCATCCTGGCCTAACTGTTGGCTTGACTAGCACAACAGTGACAGACTGGTAGCATTGGGTTGATCCATTCACTACTGAAAGTACCAGTCCATTGGTATCCCATTTTTCTTTAGGGTTCAAAAGACACCCAACATTTTGTTGATAGGAAAATTGTGTGTCACTGGAAAGGCAACAGATTGTCACATGATGCCTAAACAACCAATCCCAAGATCAGATTTTAGTAATGGATGGTTAAATCATGGAGATTCCCCTCGATTAAATCATAAAATTGGGTAAATTAATGCACTGACAGAGGACACCAGTCTCTGTAAATATTTGTCATCTGTGTTGCATTGAAGTGTACTGGACAATAGAAAAGTTTGAGGTTGATACATGTGGTCATATGTCTCCAAGATAAGATGCTAGAATATTAGCCTCAACTTGTAACCTTGGAAACTGAGGATGTTTGTTTGTTCTTGTGAACTCATGTAAAAGGGGTGTCATCATGACCAGTTACATGAACAGTTTAATCAGTCCATGTTGTGTGATGCTAGCGATTGATAGGACAGCCGTGTTTCATCTTGCGTCAATCACAAAAGGTGATTAGTCACATGGTGGTCATATCAAAGTTGTGTTGTTATTTGGTATAAAGCATGGTGATGTTGGTTGATATCTCTCAATGACTGTTTAACATCTGTCATCTAGTAAAAGCCTAAAGAAATACCTTTGACATTAAGGTCGATCAGCATATTTGTGAAAGTCCTTATCTCCACTTCATGTTTCATGATGTTCACAATACTTTCCAGTTTACACCCGAGTGCTGGCCTATCTTCGTAGAGATCTAGCTACTTTTTAGTTGGTGGTTGATATTTCTGAGATGCTGTCAGTATTTTGTCGAATGTTGTTTCCCTTCATTGGGTTCAATCATGCATAGCCGTCTAAGTCGCCCTAAAAGAATAATACAGCAAGATTTTTTTTTACTCCAGCTAACCTTATCTCTGATAAAATCTTTCCACTTCATGGATGATTAGACAATATAGTCAATCCCTGCCNNATGTGAAACCTTATCCTCCAAGCTGTCCCTCACTGTGACAAGTGATTGTTTACAGTCAATTACATGAGGGAGTTGTTGCCTGATTATAGGCCTACAAAGGAAGTGCACAGAAGCACTGACCACGTTTGAGAGTCTGGTATACAGAGACCTGTACTAATGCAAATGGGCAAGCAACACAAAGATGGCTTCTCGTTTTTTTGCTTTTTTTTCCCTACATGTGCAAACTTTACTATGGACAAGTCATCTCTGTTTATCAACCTATCTAAAGTTTGCAATGATCACTCAGGCATGTGCTTCACTAGCTTTATTTGTG
>VJOZ01002363.1:25083-35131 GCA_009801055.1 Stichopus horrens | reverse complement strand
GCGGTGCTGGTGAAACACCTCACCGATGGTGACTACCAGTTTCATGAGCTAAATGGAATGCAGCAGGTTATTGCAAACAGAATCCCCTCAATAGACAATAGGGCAGTTCATGTTTGTAAACAAAAACAGGTGGAATAACAGATGCCTCAGTGTAACTCTGGTTGGTACTGTGTCCAAAAAATGGTGAATAGCAACTATTTTGCACAGCTGTTGAAAGTGTTATGTGTGAATGTGCTGGTGTGGTGATGTAGCGCCAACTAATGGTGTCACCATAATTGGTCTTACATCTAACCTAACATAAAATAGCGTAAAAATGAGTTGGGCCTATCTCTGTCGATACTATTTGTAGTAGGACTAACATGAAAGTTAACTTGGAAGGTGAGGTGCATGGTGAAGAAGATTGTACTATAGCCTAGTCTCACTCTCACTGAGTACCAGATCAAGCATGGAATGTTAACGCGAGCCAAGACATACATGTAGAATACTTTTAATGTAGTAAATGTTTAGTTAAGTTCCTCAGATTCTTGATAATATTTAATTATCTACATTCCTACATATGGTGAACAAGCTTTGGACTGAATGAACATGCTCAGTTATACTGTGAAAGAAAACTGGCAATCTTACAAGTGAAATTCATGTTTACAGATGTTTCTCCTTGTATATAAAGGCAGTTCATAGTACTGCTTATGATACTGTACCAATCAAGAGAGATCTCGTTAAATTGGCAATTAACTGTAATCTTGTTTTGCTTTGACAGGAAGGTAGTAGTTAAGTAAAGGCAGGAACCCAACAGCAGTTCTGGTGTCCACAAAATCTGGAATAGATAAAGGAAAGGCCTCACACCTGGTGGGGCCGGTTACCATGGAGTCAATCTTTGACCTTTTGGAATGTTCAGTCTGTTTGGAGAGGCTAGATGCAAGCAGCCGGATACTTCCATGTCAGCACACGTTCTGTGTAAGATGCCTTGCAACAATTTTGAAGACCAACAACGATCTGCGTTGCCCAGAGTGTCGCGAACCAGTTCCTGTGACTGATGTCAAAGAGCTCCCTACCAACATCCTCCTGGTGAGGATACTAGATGGTCTGGTGAAACCACCAGGGACCAGCACCACAGAAGCACATGCCAACTCTTCATCAACTGGTGTGAAGAGCCCTCCTTCCAACGTAAGTCTCATCAGTTACAAATTTGCAAAGTCTGTTTTCCTCAAAGTTGGTATCATTGACAAACTGAAATTGCCAACATTTTTTTTACATTTCCATTAAAGGTCACTTTACTACAGTGTCTTTTACTAGACTGTCTATAATAGTTTATTGACAGTTACTGGAACTACACAAAAAATGCTTTAGGATGTTAATCTGTTCTTACAGAAGAAGGATATACTGTATTATGTCATTCTCTCATGGTTCCTTCCATCATGGAAAATAGGGAAAGTCACGACAATTTGGAAAATAATTTCAAGGCTCAAAAATTTTAGAAGTCAGGGAAGTTGTGCAAAGTCCTGGAAAAGTCTTTATCTTTTCACAAAGTGACATCAATTGTTTCTTTTCACAAAGTGACATCAATTGTTTCTTTTTCCCCTGTAATAACAATTTTACAAAATGTATGCTCACTTTTAATAACAACCTCATGTTGCCTTGGCTCTTGCTGTTATGATTGAAAACTACATGTGGGATGTCAGGATGAATTTCATGGAAATTCTTTATTTGGTCCCTGGAAAGTCATGGAAAATTGACACCTTAGATAGTGCAGGAACCCCGATAAGAGTTACCTTGCAGATGAAACCATTGAAAGTAGAGGCTGACCCTGTTGAACACTACATTAACAGTAGTGTATGGTGCAAAAATTTATGAATCAACAGTGGAATCCATCCGATTTTTTCCTATTTTTGTTTTTTTTTTCCCTTTTGCTTTGGGCTGTGTGATGACTTTTGTTGTGCATCTCCTGGTTCATGTCAGATTTGCCTCTCCCATTCATGTTTTGCTTGTCTCTAGGTTTCATTTTGTGCTTGTCTCTTTGTATTACTGCACATGTTGTGTTAAGATAACTAATAATTCTTTCATTTAACTTTGGAAGAGTTGTACAGTTGTAACTCCAAATAAATGAGCAAATACAGACAAGAAAGTTCTTGAGAGGAATTTTGAAATGCCAACCTTTCCAAATTGATCTCAAATCGTCCTCTCGGGGCAATATAAAGGTGTGAATCATACAAAATATATATACAAAGAAAACAACTCAACTTTAGACAGTGGCGTTCATCAGAAGACATTTACAAATAGAATCAGAAAACAAGATAAATCATAAGATGCTGTAGTAAGTGCATGTGAAGTTTAGTATGTATTCCTTGATTAACAATGCTTCTTTGATCTTACAGTAATTCTGAAGTCAGAGACTTTGCCAAATGGTAAAATGGTGAATAAATCACTACTGCAACCTCTACACTTGTTACAGCTGAGAATGTGGTCATGGATGGGTGATGTACCCTTCAAGTGCTCTTTCATCCTCACAGGCAAATGTCTTTTGGTTTTACCAATAGTAGGAACATTCTTATCACAAGAACCTTTGAATGAGTAAATGACATTTGCCTACAGACCAAAAGGAGTATGGTCCTTCAGAGAAGAGTAGTCTGCCAACTTAATGTTTTGAACACAATATGGTAATTTTTGTCAAGATCTTTAAATTTACTAGACAGAGACTTCCTTAGAATTGAGGATGCATAACCAACAAAAGGAATACTTATAACACATTCAGAGGTGTTAAAATGTGTAATCCTTATCTGTATCTGTCTTGTGATTACAGTATTTTGGCAGAGTAACTTTTTGTGGAGGAATTTTAGAATACCGTCATCAAAAACACAGTGGGGATAACCATTCACAGAAAAGATCTTTTTGAGGTTGGAGAATTTCATCATGGAATAAAGACCAATCAATACAGACAATGAAAGCACTATTTTCGAAGCATTGGATCAGTTCCAGTTTCCAAACCTTAGGACTGAAAGCACAAAAGTTAAGAATAGCATTAGTATTTGTAGCCTTCCTGTATACCTTGTTGCGTTGCAACAATCACCATCTATGAGAAAAACGCATATCTAGAAAAGGTAACTCTGTCGGACCAATTTCCTGAGTAAATTTGATGCTTTGATGTCATCTGTTAAGCACATGTCTAGGAATATAGAAACATATTCCATAGAGTCAAAAACACAAAATACATCTTCTACACATCTCAGGTAAAGACTACAGTAGGTTTAAAGTCACGTTGTTCTAAAAATTGTGTTTCATGAAATGCCAGAGAGAAATTTAGACCTACTTTGGCAAATTCTGTCTTCTCAGATGCTTTTAGATTGTACGAACACGTTTGCATTTCTAAATACCTCTCAAGAATTTGGTCATTTCATGTAATAATGATGTCATTCACATGCCTTTGCGACACTACATTAGGTAGTTGTGAATGCTGACTAGATTTGAGGGCATGTACGCACCTTAATGTGTGGTTCGAGATGAACAGAGGACTTGGAAGTGCACAAGTACAGCATGACACAAACTGTAAAACATGCAATTTGTATTACTGTGAGACAATGAGCCAAAGCAGTCAATATCATAAAACTTCACTTCATAATCTTACTTACATGTCTCCACATATTATTCTACTCTAACTGTACTGTACTGAGTCTATGTGTAAATATTTTAAGTATTGCTTTTTTCAAGTTAAGTATTGCTTTTCAAGTTGTCTTGGTTTTGATGATAATTGTAACCTTTGTAATCATGCATACGTTTGTGTGTATGTATTTGTGTGTGTGTGTGTGTATGTATGTATGTTTGTGATGCCTCTCCTTGTAAACATGACATGTCAAGAGGGGAAGCTTCGGCAGATCTCAATTTAGTATGTAGGTGTGCCACATTGAGTAGGAGAACCCTATTGTTCTTGGTAGAGGTCAAAGGTGGTTTAGGCTCAATGGGGGTCAAATTGTGAAAACCTCCTAAACTGCGATATCTCAAGAAAGGAAGTCTCAACAAATCTCATATGTAGTATGTAGGTAAACCTCATTGAGTAAAAGATCTTTTATGTTTTTGGTGGTGGTCAAAGGTCATTTAGGGTCAAAAGGGATCAAATTGTGACAACCTTGTGAACATGATATGTCAAGGAAGGAAGCCTGAAAGAAATGATCTTTTTATGTTATGTGTAGGTGTTTCATTACCTTAACTGTAATATGTAGTTGTGCATGTTGAGACATGATACACATCAGTCATCATCAGATTCATAATAATCCACATAACAAAACCATTGAAACCACAATGTGTTTGTGCATTCTAGTTTATATTTCTCCCTCATCTTCATCTGCTTCTCACCCTTCCTCATTTTTATTCCATGTCTTCTTTACTCAAATCATATTTCTTTACTTCTTGCCTAAGCTTGCCTAAGCTTGCCTAAGCTTGCCTAAGCTTGCCTAACTTTTATAGCAGAATGAGACTTTTCTCATTGTCATTCTCTTGGGTTGGTTTATTTGTTGTGTGCAGATCCTGTTTGCTACAGAGACATTTGCCATGGGGGTCAACATGCCAGCCAGGACAGTAGTCTTTGATTCTATACGTAAACACGACGGAACGGCGTTACGTCATCTCAATCCCGGAGAGTACATCCAGATGGCCGGAAGGGCCGGAAGGAGAGGGTTGGACCCCACCGGGATGGTGATCATCCTCTGTAAAGGTGATGTCCCTGAGGTATCAGACCTTCACAAAATGATGCTTGTAAGTTGATCTTGATTCTGTGTCTGCCTTACAGTTTTGTGAAATCTCTGACATCAGGGAACATCACTGCAATTGTTGGTATCGTTACATACGTTCATGTACTAACAGTTGATTTAACAAGCGACAGTACCAGATCCAATGGCCATCAAACATGACCAATAACTGTAACAGATTACAAAATCGATCGAAAATTGTGATAAATCATTTGTAAATTATAGAAAATTTCTGTGTACCTTTCCTTTGAACTTCTTATCAATTAAATTTGCTCAAACTTATGTTTGTATTCAGAACACGATGTAGGTTTGTTCTTAAACTTATGTTTATATTCAGTACACAATGTAAGTTAGTTCTTAGTTAACACAATATTGTGAGTGCTATCTGTGGAACATCGGCCACCACTGGTCTAGCCCGCTGTGGATGTCCGTCACCGGTGGAGTAAACAAAGCATGATCATACTTAACCGTGCTGTAATGTTTGTTATCTGTTTATGGTCCAGCTATTGATTTTACAAACACTTTAGTCACCTTTCATCTTTTATGTAAACTACTATTACACTCTAGTCACTCACTATCCTTCCTATGAACTGTGACTGTCATGATTCAGTCACACATCAACCTGTAAATGAGGTTAATATGACATACATTACAGTCACACTTTATTCATTCTTTAAACTGTGACTGTCTTGATTCAGTTACATGTCATCTTGTATTAGAATTCACTGTTATGATTACCCAATGGTCACGTATTAGCCAATGCATAAACTTTATGCTCAAGTCACACATCATTCTGTAAATAATTTTACTATAACACAAAGTGCACTAAACAGATTATCCAGTATGTAACTTGTTCATACTACATACATTCCAATCATACATTATCCTCAAAGTAAACTGTAACTATTGCAAATGTTTTGGTCACACATAATGCAGCAAATCAACTGTCACACTCAAGTTACACATTACACTCCAAGTTGAGTATAATTGTATTACACACATTTTAGTAAATCTAAAATGTTGCATACTCCCCAGTCACACATTATTGTGATCTTTCACCTACACTTTGTCACACATTATTTAATCAGTAATCTGTTACTTTTATGATGTAAGTTTTAACCGACTCTCATGCAAGGGGTGAATATCATGGTTATGGTTAACCATTCACTGTGTTGTCTGTTGATCAGAAGCAGAATTGTTTTTCAAAAGATCGTTACCATCGTTAAATGAATTAATAGTCATCTCTGGATATTGCTAAGTAGCATTAACATCATCTATTTTGCCAGGGTAAACCAACCATGCTGTCTTCTCAGTTCCGTCTGACGTACACGATGATCCTCCACGTCTTGAGGGTCAGTGAGATCCGAGTGGAGGACATGATGCGACATAGCTTCCTGGAATTCGATGCCCTTCAAGCGCAAGCTGAGAATAAAAAGAGAGCTAAGGATCTGGCTTCACAACTTCAAACTATGGAAGATGTTGATTGTTATCTTTGTAATGTCGACCTCAAAGAATATTACTCAGACTGTAAATTTCTCTGGCAAGAGAGACAAAACTTTCAGGTATCTCAAAACATTTTTATAAATGTCGCATTTCCTTTGCCAATAATGGTAGCTCTTATTCGTCATCTCTCTCTTAAAGGAGCATTCTGTTTGATAAAAAGATTAACTTGTGCCAATCATACCCAAGATTGAATGTGTTTACTGACCCTCTGACGTCTGCAGTGAAGTTACAATTGATGACTGAAAACAGCAATAATTAACTGACGATTCTCTTTCAGAACAAGAGCTTGTTGAACAATAGATTTTCATTCCTACTTTTGCTTAATTCTTACTATTTATATAACTGTTGATTTTGTGAACAGCAGTTCCTTACCTTGGAAGTCAACACAAAAACCGCAGGAACCTTATTAGTAAGCAAATGAAAAAAACTTGGAAAGTGGCCTACCAATTTTTTTTGTCTTTTCGTTTTGTGAGACTTACTCACACTTTTGAGACGAGTATTTACAGTTGATAGTGTTGAAAATGGTACTTGTTTACATTTGATACAGTTTACCTCGCCACTATTTGTCATAGAAATTAAGTGATTCACCCCGCAATTAGCTCTGAGTTTAAATTGTACCTATTCTGATGCAGGATTTTGACCTATACTTATGTGGTTTGCATTATCTTGTCAAAATGTTTTAAATGTTCATGCTCAAGTTTTAGATCAGATATTAATTTTGCTAAAATCTCTGGACAAGTATTTATTAGTAGCTGCATAAATTATCTCATCTCATACAGTCTAGATATGACAAGTTCATGGAACACATTAAGACTGGGGACTACATTTCTCAATCAGCTTTGCAGTTTGTGATATGGAAGAAAAAAATTAATGAAGATAAATTTCATTATCTCTCCAGAATATTTTCTTCACTCATCCGACCGCATTGAAGTTCTTGGCCCCTGGTAGGGTGGTCATCGTCAAGAACGTCAAACATAACAATGCCCTGGGTGTGGTTCTCAAAAATCCAAAAGGGATGAAGAAAAAAGTTGTCCCAACCTTGGTTATTTGTGAAGACAATCCCATTGCCAGCAAGGATGCGGACAAAGAAGAGCCTAATCACAAAGACTATGTACAACCGATCTTGAAGGAACCACTTTATCATCCGGAAGGTACCTGTGGCCACGTAATCCAGGATTTAGAAGCGGAAGACATATTTGCAATTACACACACAAAAATAGAGATTAAACCAGAAGCCATCATCGAAAATTACAATAAGAGACAAATCCCAAGGTTCAGGTATGGTCACTGTTAGTACAAGTTTTTACAATGGTAATGACTTAAAAGTAAGATGTAAAGTTCCCTTTTTAGCTCAATTTGGGAGAGTCAGTGAAAGTTGTATCTTAGTTGTGTGTGTCTATTTTGTTTTTTTTTTCATCTATCTTTTTCATCTATCTTTAAGTTTGCTCGTTGCAAGTTGCTGACTTAGTTTCATTGCTGTGTCATATTTGTATTACAGAGCTTCACAATAGGACAAATCACCCTTTGATTTGGATGAAGCATAATATAATCATGAAAGTCTACACATTTTGTTCCCAAAGTCAAGATCCCCCGGGACAATCGACGGTTCTGGCGACCCAGGAACTCCTTCGCTTGACAGAGGCAAACCCAGACAGTTTGCAGACGGTTGATGCTATCAAAGATTTCAAAATACAAAACCTAGAACTGGTTGAGAAGTACAAGGAGATGCAAAATGTAGAAGTGACCATCGGCAACTACGACTGCCTTAGCTGTTCACAGTTTGACAATCATGTAAGATGTTGATCGCCTCGGTGATAGCTATCTAAATTCCACCAAAATTTGGAGATCGATTCTTGATGATTAAAGTTAGACATGCATTGCAGAACTGAAGATACAACAAAAGCAACTTTTTTATAATTTTCAGCAAGTAGCCATAATTTTTGTGTCATGGACAATGTAATACCTACAATGTAATACAAAACATTTACAAATATAAGTGAATCTGTAATAATTTAAAAAAACATTGAAGCCAGTTGTGGTTTAAGCTTGAGTGCTTATGTTAATGCTCCACAGATTCAGCTTGTTCAATATCTTTCAATAATTGAATTTAATAATTCATTTCATTACCTCTTTTGAATTTCACTCGTAGAAAATTGTGATGAAAAAGTGTTAGTTAGTGACCATCAGTGTGTGACATTTTAGAAATAGTCTTGTGGTGTCTGTTTCCTTAGTTAGAAGGGTAATATCATACATCATTAACATGGTTTGGCCAGAGTTGCGTCTAAATCAAACAGGTAGGCAACCGTTGGACCGGACAGTTATTTGGAGCAATTAATGACTTAAATGCCCACTGATCCTACATCAGCAAGAAGCCCTGGAGCAATTATGCAGAACTAACCCTGTTATGCCAGAGTTCTTTACATCTTTATTTTACAGTTTTCTACCTTCAGCAAGAAAATGAAAATGTTTGAAGATCAAGAACACTTCAGATTTTTGTCTTGTGATGAGAGTCTGCAACTCATTCCTGAATATCATCAAAGAATTGAAGTGAGTCTGTCTCTGTTTTACCTCGGTAGTCTTTACCTCGGTAGCCTTTACCTCGGTAGTCTTAACCTCGGTAGTAGCCACTGTTTCATGTGTGTCCAATAACTGTACGTAGTACTTTCTCAACACAGGAACTATTAAGTTGTCTTCCTTGGGCTGCAGTTCCTTCACATGACTCGTAACATTTTACATTTTCTTTTATTTCTTGTGTTTATTTAACTTCTATCTAAACAGTGGATACATTTCCTACTGGCTGCAATGATATTCTCATGTGTTATGTTTAATTGTGAGATCAATGTAGAAAAAAAAAAACTAACGGCGATTAAGTTTTTGCTGATTTTGTCTCTCACCATTTTTGTTTTCTGAAGGTGTTACAAGAGTTAGGCCACATTAACGGCAAGAAGGCTCTGGAATTGAAAGGTCGAGTAGCATGCGAGATGAATATCCATGAGCTTGTTATAACCGAGCTGGTCTTCAGAAACATTTTGTCACCGTTGGAACCAGCAGAAATTGCTTCCCTTCTTTCATGTACAGTATTTCAGGAAAGAAGATGTAGTGAACCAGAATTAACAGACACACTGAAAGAGGTTTGTGAGATGCTTAGCGACAAACAACCCAGTTGTGGTCCTCTTGGTTTGTTACAAACAGCCCAAACATTATCTAATTTGATTTGTAAGGGTAGAAAGCTCACATTATGGCTTATGTTTTATTTTGTTATCTATCTGCTAGTACGTGTTGAAGGCCAATATGCATTCTATTTGCAATGGTGTGTGTGTGTGTTTCTCTATGTGTGTGAAACTTGCTTTCAAAGTACAGTACCTTTCCAAGTTTCTCCTGGTGTGCCACTCAAGGATGTCAGCATTTAATTCTAAATACTGGAAAATGTTAGCTTCAACTTAACTTCAAATTAGCTTTTCATGAAAAAGTATTCTGAGTTGGAAAAACTGAAAAGAGTGCCAGTTCTTTTGATAATATCTGGATGAGTGAGCCACAAAATGTGCATCTGCGGGCAGTGACACCTGTAACCAACCTGCGTGGAAACACCCTTAAAAGGCAAATAGGGCATTTAGAATACACCAACATGACATACTGTACAAAGAAAATAGCTTTTATCATTGTAAAACCATTCAGTCTCAACAATAAACATCTGCAAAAGCTTTGCCTCCTCAAAACATCATGTACATGATGAGAATGGAAGGTGGAAGATGTATCACTTGAATTTTGGAACGTTTGGGTAAACAAGTTATTTTTGAGCAATGAATATC
>VJOZ01002363.1:0-25063 GCA_009801055.1 Stichopus horrens | reverse complement strand
TGGTTTCTATGTTTACAGACACTGGTTTTAAAATTATGATTGTTTTCTGTGAAACAAATGCCTTATTTCCCTTTAAATCCTATTTTCACTGGCAGAACTGTTTTAAGATGTAGCTCATGTTCTGTAAAATTTGTACACCCAACTTCTCAATAAGTAGATGCCATTTTGTATATGTTGTAATGATTCCTATGATACCCTAATAGTGTAAGGTCAGTGGAGGGTAACAGAGGTCTTTACTTTCAAACTCCATGCTCCAGCTGCAAACTCTGATTGGAGCTTAAACTTCTTTTAGATTTATATCTGCAGCGTAATACCAACTGTTTTTCATGTAGGTCATTCATTAAAGGTCAACAGTGTTTTAACGGTGTTATATTTTACAAAATGAAACTTGCTTGAACTTCAAACATGGTTTGGTAGCTTTTAATGAGATAACAATAACACTAGTACTGTTTTTATTTTTTCTTATGGAAGTGCACATTTTGTGGGATCAACAGGGTATACAGTCGGTATACATTAGTGTGGTGTCAAGCAAAAGGAAAATTTTGACAGAAGGAAAACATGATAGAAGTAGAAATTGGTGACCTCTGTTGATTTTCATGTTGCAATCATTTCAGTAGCTGTCAAACTGTCTGAAAACATTCCTGACAGGACTTCTCCACCATCGCATGTCATGTCTCTTTAAAGGACACACATTTTCACATGCAAGTCACGATTTTTATATATATTTTTTAGGTTGGGAAGGTAAGAATCTGGATCATGGCAACCTGTAATTTTATTTACATTTTGATCTTTCAGGGTGTTGAGAAAATCAAAGAAATAGCACAACAGATAGGAGACATCCAATATAACTGTCAAGTGAAGATACCCCCTAGTGAATTTGTCGAACAATACAGATTTGGACTGACAGAAGTGGTGTACCAGTGGGCTAAAGGAATGGTGAGTTTAAAAGTCATCTGAGGTGTTTACTTAATTGAAATCATAGCGTATGCAAACATTTTGTAGTGTGAATAACAGTGAGCGTAAAAAGACAATAAAAGGTACTGTGGTGACATAGGCATTCTGAGCATGAAATCTCAACTGGTTTTCTCATCTTATCTGAAATAGGTTTTCTCATTTGAGCTGACCTTCAGAAAATGATTACAAATCTGATCTAAAATGTTGAGTTAATTTCATTTGTGGTGAAGTTGTGATTTATAAGCTAGGTCACTTAGCATCATGACTGCCCATCGAGACCTGAATTGCTATTATTATTATTACTAAGAAGGGAATGTTGGAAGCTGTAGATCTCAAAAATGGTTTGTGAGCTAGATGTACTGAGTAAAAGGAGTCTGTACCTTTCAGTTGAGAGGGCATAAGCTTTTAAAGCTAGTAAAGGTATATCCCTTGATCTGAAACTTGGATAAATCTTATGTTTGGTATGGACATAGCAGCATGTCTAGAGATGAACCAGGAGGCCACAGCCCCTCAAACAGTGTTCTTTTTGAGGGTAAGCACCAAAATGGTGAAAGGACACCTGTTAGTGTGGATCCACTTTCCAATCAACTGGAGAGAATTTCTATCCAAACCATTTCTGTCACTCCACTTTAGTCTTCTCACAGTTCTAGCTATCAGTTATTATCGGGCGACACTTTGGTCTCTCCACCCCGTCTCCCCCACTTACCCTCGAAAGGATGCACCCATGCCGCCACATAGTTAACAAGATATGAATGTTTTGTTTGAGCTGGTGTTTAGGAGGCAGCAAGAGTCGAATGTGAAAAGCTTCAGCACATGATATCTCTGGAGAGAGGGAAAGAGGACATGTCTAGTAGTTTGTACAGTGTGCGGTTGTGTACACTGTCTTTGTCTAGTCTATTGTCTTTGCTGTTGGTCGAAGGTCATGTAACGATCCTTAGATAGTAACCTTTTAAACACTTCATCTCAAGAAGGAACACCTCAAATGTTAACTTTCAGTGTACTGACCATACTTGTAGTGTTAAACAGAGAGCTTTGTACTTTAAGCGTTAAACAGAGAGCAGGAAGACTGACATCTCTGGTTCCTGTTGAAGTACTGTAATTACCCTATACACTTACTTTGACACCTGGAAAGCTTAAAATCCTTGTATTTTGGTTCCTTTGATCTGTTTTTATTGTAGCTTAGGGCAATCTTTGCATAATTTTGTTATTTGTCTGAGTTTCATTGTACTGAAGACCAAGTGTGTTTACGTTTAATCCTCAGTAGAAACTGCTGAGACAATGTGTGGCAGGAATAAGAAAGTTGTAACTTTGTTGTGGCCAAGTACACAGGTTGTGTGGCTATGGACATGGTCAATATGTATGACCATGGGGCATTGTCAGGGGTTGTGACATCTGGGATACAGTTAAGGGTGTAGCTAGGGGTCAGCAGTCAGAGAGTGTGGCCACGGGAATGCTCAAGATGTTGCCATGCATTATGCGTTCATTCCCAGGGAACTTGGGAGTGTCTTTCCCTGGAAAAACTCTGAATTTTCTGGGTGTCACATGACTGCCTTTTGACCTCATGTGAGGTAACAGATGCTTGTCTGTTAAGGTTTGTTTTCCTAATACCCTGTGGCCTCGCAGGTGGTCTGTCTATAAAGATTAAGTACTGTAGCAGTGAAGGACAACTGTCCGAATCTATTGCAAGATTCTTCATTGGAGTTGTTTATGCTGGGTGGACAGTCAATAATTATCTTTATTACCATGATCTATGGAAGTGAGAATTCTGGGGGGTGAGAATTTCAAGGTCACTGACTATGAGAGGGAAGTGCACCCAAGCAACTGAATGTTGCTGGGACTTTGAACTTGACTATTTTAAATTTGACTATTTTATATTATAGTATTTAATAGTACAGTATTTGACTTCATACTGGTAATGTTGTTAGCCAGTGATGAGTAGATGTCTGCCATTTCTACTGAGGCCAAAGGTCCTTAGAGGTTATTGTTTAGAGACCATGCAAACACCATATCTCAATACGGGGAAAATTGCTGGAACTTCAAAATTGATACGTTGGTTGTCCATTGTAAGCAAGTGATCCCTGTCGTTTTTCATGAAGGCCAAAGGTCATGTGAGGTAATAGTTTGAAAAAAAAAAAAAACTTGTAGAAATGGTATCTCAGTAAGGGAAAGTTGCTGGAAATGCAAACTTGACTTGCATGTTGTCCATTATATGTAAAAGATCCTGATTATTTTTCATGGAGATCAAAGGTCATTTGAGGTCAAGGTCTGAAAATCTATTAAGAAACATACTGTACGTCAGCAGCGGAATGCTGGTGGAACTTAAAACATAGACTGGTAATTGTCCATTGTTAGAAGATGATCTCCACCATTTTTCATTTAAAGTCACTGTAAGTTGAAGTATGAAAACCAATTAAGGAACCTTTCTCTGCAACTGAATGTTGCTGGATCTACAGACTGTTAACAATTTGATAGACCTTAATGAGCAGGTGAGCTGTCATTTCTTTTGGAGGTCAAAGGTCTTTTTGAAGTCAGTCGAGATTATAGTCGTAAACTTGTGGCCATGGTATCCCACAGAGAGTAAGATGTTTGACCTTGAAAATTGGTGTGTATTAATTGTCCTTTGCTTTCAATGAATATCATCAAGGAATCTCAAAGTTTGACTCAAAGTCATTTGACTTCTGGTATTTCATTCGTCTTCCTACCTTATTCTTCATTCTTTCATTTCCTCTACATCATTTTGCGCCCCACTGGCTGATCTTGGAGGTGTGACTACCCCTCCCTGTACCCCCCTTTGTTCCCCCATGTCAGTAGCAACAAACAAATGAACATTTGCTGTGCGTTCATGTTAAACTACTGCATACATACATTATTTTAGGGAAAGTAATTCACAGTTGCAGTACATTGCTTAATTACATGCACCTTCAACCCAAGGTTCAGTTTAAAAGTCCATTTACTAAAACACAGAAGCAAATGGGAAGGGTTTATGAAGAGCTTTGGCCCCTGTTACAATTAAGTTTAATTTGTATTTTAATATGTAGAACACAAAAGCTATTTCCAAGTCAATTTTCCATTGATAAATTCTCCCATTGAATGATCGCTCATGTTTGATGAGATACCTATGGCCAATTTGTTTCATGCAGACCTACCTATATTTATAAATGCTGAAAAAAAGTGTTAAACAATTATACAAGTAGCATAGAATATAACATTTTGTACTTTTGTTTTCAATTATATATCTTTCGACTAGTGAATCTGGCACTATTACAGGGCAGATATGCCTGGGGAAAAGTTGCTTTTGTACGCCCATTATCATGATGCGGAGGTCTGATCACACACTAGGTTCATACAAAAAAGTTACTTTCTGAAGGAAATAAACAGAGGAAAATGCCTCTCTATAATATTATTATTAGAGTTAGAGTAGAGAAATGCATCTCCATCAGCTTAGTAGTCTTATAAATGTATACATTTTGTCCTTTCAAAGTGGGAACAAAATGTTGCGAATTGGCTAGATCGGTAGTGACTGTTTACACATCTAAGAAGATGGTTCAACTTTTAATAGACAAGATATATCAGGAGAACAGTTATTAGAGGAAGAATTTTCACAAGAAACTAAAATCTCTTTGGTTTTGACTTTTTAATGAAATAGTTGCACTTCAGAAACAATGACACAGAATACAATGTACAGTAAATATGAAAGTTAAAAAACCTTTCTTGGCATTACAAAGTAGAGAATGAAAACGAAGCAACCTTCATTTCCAGATGCTGTAAGATTCCAGATGTAGGTGCAGGCCTTCCAGATCAGAAAAAGTGGACCTAAATCTAAACACTGGAGATGGTTCAGTTTCATATGGACGAGATCTTTGACAGGACTCAAATTTCATAAGTTTACTCTCATCTAATATACTTGCAAAGCAGCACAGAGAACGACATACACCAGGTACACATAAACCATGCTATTTTGAAATGCTTGCAAGTCATCTAAAATTCATGCTTCACATTTGCCTTAAACCCCATTCAATTGTACTTAATAATGTATTATCACTGTTGTATCCTAAAATTCAAAGAATTATAATCCAGAATAGCAGAAAACCTATAAATATGCTCTACACAATTCATTGTCTAATGCTCATCAGTAGGAATTTGGTAACCACACAGTGTCCATTTTCATTTTCCAGTGTTACTTCCAGTAAATATTGAAGTTGTTTCACAGGTTGTGAAGCTGGTTAGTATATGGGCACTTAGACATGCAGGCCCTTCTTAAAAAAAAAAAAGGATTTTTTGACACATAAAGCTTGACAGCAAATGAGCAATTATCAATAAATGTGAGAAAACACTAGAAAACAGCTGCTTGCAAAATACAAACAAATACTTGCTGCAGAAAACTAAACTCATTCAAAAGAATCACATATAGCAGACATTACAATGACATCATTTTGGTGAGGTCATAAGGAGTTGGCCTGGTTTTCCTCTAAAGCCGCATACAACATTGCAACAATTACGTCATGCCATTTGCCATGTCCATGCAGTGTGCAGTATAATGTTGACATGAACTACCTAACTAATAATTTCACTTACTTTTGTCCAGATAAAAAACACTAATTACTGAATTAGTAAGGTATAGACTTGATTCACTGTCAAATGCCCTCTGAACAATGTACTTCTTGTAAATTATTTGCAACCACTCACTGATGTGATGTTTTGTTACGAGGAACAGTAAAAATAGTTTCATTCACATATAATCCTCCTGTGTGTTGCATTGGTGTCACACACATGTATGTATATATTGGTGTATAAAATGGAAAAAGAGCAAACAACCAGTGCTAGCTTAGAACTGCAGATGCTGGCCCTGTTATACAATGACCTGATGTTTTTAAATATTCATAATGTGGGCAAGTTTATTACAACTTTGTTTACTAGAAAAAAAATTACAACAACTCAAAACAGAAACATCCACTTTCTTGACTTGAATTTCACCATTTTAAATAGGAATTGGCTAGATACACTACTAATTCACCCTGGTCGACAGCTGCTGATGCACTCGACATAATCCAATGATGTCCGACACTTGAGACAATTTAAAAATTTTATTCCTAAAAAGTTTGTGAGAAAAAACGTCCGGTGCACCCAACAAAGTTTGGGTCTATTCATATGAGGATTATATCGATTTGAGCTGACCACAAACGCTGCCTGTGCACATGCGATGTCTATAGAAAGAATGGTTTTGCAGTTGTCACTGTTCATGAACTTGCAGGGATGGATGCAAAATACTACCTCAAGGAAGATTTACTTTCCTTAACTCAAAGTAAGATCATTAATTTACCTCAATAAATGCACTTTCAAACATCTTTTGAATCATTCTTATCTTCCCTCACAAAGAACTGCAGTCACATCTACAATATGACCGTAGCAGTCTGTCTTTGTCCATCAACCAAAGAAGTTCATCTTGCTGTATCAGCGGTTGGATGTGAGTAAACCATCTGAAGTTTTTGTTTCTTCTCTCGAATAATATCAGAAAGATTTGCTGCGATTTTTGTTTTGTTGCCCAATGTATCACACCAGATCTGATTTGTGATGAGTTATGGTGCTAAGAAATCCTGAAAAATAAAGTCTGATTTGTGCCTTAGGAATGTCTGACTGCCAGGAGCTAAAGGAAGTCAACTCTCCAAAAAGTACATGAAGGAAGTATGTATATACTTCATTATGCCAATTAATCGGATAAACTAAGAATCCTGCATTCATCACAAAACAATGAAGATATTTAAGCTTTTCAAGGCAGACACTCCACTGGAACATGATTACAAAGTACAAACCATAATTCATCTAACCTACCAACAACAAGGTGCTTAAAATAAATGTCTAGTTGTTTTTCTTCGTACATTGCTGTTACATTTAGTTTTGCATTTTACAGACCTTTAAAAGAAAATACACATACATATGGGAATGTCAGTCAAGTACAAACTTTTGAAAGGTTGTAAATGATATTGCTTGGTGAAAGAAACACAACTTTTACATGTACATTTTCTAAACACCAAGAAGTTGCAACATAAAACAGAAAATCTCATTACAACACATATTTTTATATCCGAATGTTACACTCAAAACTTCTGAACAGAAACATAGTATTAGCAAAGATCCAGTGGCAGCATAAATGCATCACTCCTGGAGGGGAGAGGGGGGGTGGAAGGAGGTTCAAGTTGTGCCCATCATCACCTACATAAAAGCTCAAACTAGAAAATGCAGTTGCAAAAATTGTAACCACTTTCTGTCCATGATTACTTCCTATGCTAGTTTATTTTCAGAATTTTTTGGAAAATTTTAGCATATCCCTGGCTAACAGTATAACTGTTGACTTCTGTGACAGCTCAATCGGTATAGGTACGATGTGAAGGTCCTACGTGTATAGCATGAAGTAAATGTAATTAAATGTCTTCAAATGTAGTTAAGAAACCACTTACTGTCCATGATTGCTCCTGTGCCAGTTTATTTTGGAACGTTTTAAGATATTCCTGGTTAACAGTTCAATTGCAGATGACTGCAACAGCTAAATTGGTATAGGTACTATGTGGCCATGGTGTGGTCTTGTATAGGGGTGTGTATTGTATGCAGGGCATCTATAGTCTACCTGTTGGGCAGCGACCACATTCAGGGCAAGGAGGTGCAATAAAGGCTATGCACTGCATGGAAGTAAAAGATTATCATGCTTGCATGTATACCGTTGGGACTTTCACTTACTCAAGACATTTACAATACAATCAAATACATAACTGCCAAAATAAGCCACTAGGAAGCCTTAGGAAGCCATATCCCACACAAAATTTACCATTAAATCTCATTCCTGTCAACATGATTCTTTCAACACAATGAGCTCAATTGTAGAGCAAACCACTCAGTATGACTCAAGAGACAACGAACCAAAGAATTGCCTGTCAAAATAAGAAGCGTGCCTAGGTACTGTCCATGAGGACATGGACAGTATAATTAAGGGAAGACTCACAAAGCAGAGCACCACAAGCAGCTGGTGTAGAGCGTAACCAGAAAAGTTTTGGATAAAATATCCCCATATCACCGAAAATCACCTTTTCAGGCTCCCCAGCTCCCTCCCCACCCCCTTGCAACAAGATCATTGCAAAAACCAGACATTTGAAATAACTACATCTGGCATGATTTTAGTTAGATGATAGCTTCAAGTCAGTCTTTTGCTGGTAATTTCATTGCAAAAAAAAAAAGAGAAGTAATAATTAGGAACTTGGACAGGATGGAAAAGGAGGCCCATGTAAAATCCTCACATATTTAATAGACAATAGTGCAGCCATTGAAAGGTTTGGATCATCATCACCTTGTTATACCCTCTAACAATAAGTTGTTGTAATTTCATTTTGCTCTCAGCATTGTTCATTTCTCCCTATAGGGTGATCCTTACTATTTAATGATGATATGTCACCTGTCAATGTAGAGACAAGATCAATCGTGTCTGCAGTACCACAACGATCACATGCAGTCAGACTTAAAGCAAAGACAGTTGCCGAAGCAGCAGCGGCTGAGGATAAACTGCGGTTTGCAACAAAGACAGTATCTCTCAAAGCCAAGGCAAGTATTATAAGAGTAAGTAAAGAGGCTGAAATTGACGCCAAAACCTAAAATTTTGATGGCACAACAAGAAGCGGCCTAGATCGTAGCACAAGTTGAAGTCCTTTCACAGATCGATGAAAATAGCGTGATTCAGGGAGTACCCTGACTCTTGACATCACCACGAGACACAGCCAATGATCACCTTCGACACTTCTTGGAAGACTTGCCACAGGATGCTCCCCAACCGCATGAAATCCCAACTCACGATGTTCCACTAGAGGGCCAATACGAGCCGACTACAAACCTGCCAGATCCCTCGGCAGAAGACACTGCTAAAATCATCAGTGAGGCTATTAAACCGCCATAAATATCCAAAGGGTTATTCCAGCAGAGCCGGGGATATTCACTGGAGATGGATTGCAGTATTCAGACTGGAAGACAGGTGGGTCAGACGACAACTTACAAGTGGTCAGTGGAGGACTTCCTAGAAAGTTCTTTCCTAGATTTGAAGGCAACTAATAATAGATGGCAGGTCCCTTACTTGGGATGGGTGTGGGTGACATTGACATTAAATGTCTACCATCAACAAATTCAGGCACCAATATTTGTATAAACTGGGAAAATGGAAAACAAACTTGATTGTTAATGATGCAGCAAATATTCTTGGGGCAAACATGAATAAACAACCACAAGGAAAATTATTTATTGGGGTAACAAAGTGGGACCTTGAAATCTATGATACAAATGGAACAGAAAGAGTAGTACTGTCCCTCATCAACACATGTTTACCTCCATCCCAGGGTTAAAATTAATCCTTTATTATTTTATGGAATTACCACTTCAGACAATAGTGCAGTCATTCAAAGGTCTTGGTATCTTGCAAGGTCATCATCATGTTCTTATACCATCTCACAGTGTGTTGCTGTTCTTTCACTTTGCTCTCAGCATTGTTCATTTCTACCCATCACACAACCCTTGCTAATGCCATGGTTGCCCAAGTTCTGGAAACATTGAAGATAGTATTTTCTGCCCTACCCGTGTAATTAACTACCGCTTGTTCATTTCTGGTTTATACGGTCACATCACTTGTTACAATGTGTGTAGAAGCATCAGTAAGGATTCTTGAGGTGGATACTGACTTCAGGAATAGATGTTGAATGATTCTCCAATGTCATCTTTCCTTAAACCTGAATAGATGTTAATTCTAACCTCAAAGTTGTCATTATTGTCCTTCAAATTCATGAGACACCAATCTCTGCGGCTAAGAGATGGTTGAGGCATCCTAATCAGGCTATGGCTACTTCCTCCTTCACTCTCCTAAAGTACTGACTTGTAGAGTAGCAGGAGCCTGTTTATCTGCCCCCAACTTCCTCCTATTCACGACCAGGAATATGGGTGACGATACTCTGATGCTGAAGTAGTGGATGTGCTGTCAAAACAAAAATGTAAAAAGGTACATATCAAGTTCTGTGACTGGCAAAGGCATCATCATGTGAAAGCAATGTCACAGAGAGGGTCTTTGAAAATACAATTCATTCATACTTAGAAGAATCCTCAACTCCATTACAGTCAGGTGGCCATGTTTCATCCTTGGATAAAAGCATTGTGATGTAAGAGTAAAATCACCAGTAATGGTGCTTTATCGTCTACTCTCTCATGTCATGAGAACAAAAGAATGGTGGTACTTTATCAATCACACAAGAACAGTGTTGTAATGTTGTTTATAATCATGTTTCCTTTCTCGAGTTTTGCTTTCAACAAAAATGTGGTTATTTACAAACTTTCAGTTGAGGGTTAATTTACAGAAGGACAGAAGAGGTAAAAAATCTCTTCATGGTGAAACAAACAACACTGAATGAAACTTTTTTAATGTTGTTTATTGCAAAGAAATAAAACCCACACACTATGTACATCTCTACCAAAGCAACATCATTATTAGAAAAAATAAAAAATATCATACAGTCTGCCTTGCACTTATCGTTCATCTATGGAACTTGAACTCATTTTGAGAAGACTGCGGCTCCTCTGGCAGTAGAGGTATACACACAGGAGCCTCAATCTAAAATATACCAGGGAGGGATGTCGTAACAACCAGATGTGCCTGAGAAGGAGGATAGCAACAAAAAAAAAAAGGTTGCAATACTTAGTGCTTACCTTGTCATCGACTGAGAAGTCGTTCTTAGTGACATGCGGTTCTGGAATGGCCACAGAATCTCCTATGATGACTCCTTGACCCTGAGCGACGTTGTAAAGATTGACAACATAGCAGGAACCATCTGAGTCTACTATTGCAAAAGTACTGGGGAGTGAAAGAGGAAAAGAACAAACAAGGAAATAAACGAAAAGAACTTGATGTTTGATAAAGTATAAACTAATGAGAAAATGACATATCAATTATAAATTGCCATCAATTTTTAACTGGCCCTTGAACAGCATGAAACAGCAAGCCTCTTTCATCCAGCATGACTAATTGACCGAGGGCAGGATGTCTTCATTATTGAATATGAAGAAAACTCATATTGAACTTGCCAACCTTGCTAGTTTACAAGTCTTTTTTCTTTTGTCTGTCATTGACACGTGATATCACCCTTGACTTAAATGAAAGCGTTTATTTTTTAAATGCTGAATTTTCTCTTGTCTCTTATTTTCAATTGATTTTTCGTTTTGTAAAAGAAATTTTGCAAAGCGACAATTCTGTACCATAATCTGATGGAATAAAATGATAAACTGTTGCCTTTACCCTTCACCTTTCAACTTATCACTAGATCTGGGGGGCATTCACTGTTACTGATTACAGACATGTGTAGACTGTACACCATGACAATCTTCTTGTGTTGCAAGTGTGTTTGAGAAATTCAAATTTCAGACTAACTGAAGATCAGAAAATGCTGCTGGCAAAGTTTTTTAGGAAAAACATTAACAAATTACACTCACAATGGAATTGGTTCATCAAGGCTTATACTGCACACCACTTTCCCTACTACAACCTTCTCGGGGTTACTGCCCTCCACCAAATCTGAGAGGGTGCACGGCAGCAGTTTAACGGTCTCTTTGTTCTGGCCCGTGTACGATCCTCCGGCATATGGTCCAAGGTCTGCCTCTGTTAAAGATGTCATCAGCTGTTGAAGCTTCTTGTTTTTAAGCTTGCCCTGGCAAACAGGAGATAAAACATTGTGATCCATTTATCCATCAGCATCAGAAGTATTTCCAGATCCCTTCCCCATGACAAAATCTTTGACTGGCCAGGTCAGCAAACCAAGCACTCAATATATAATGTGATAATGCACCTTCACTATCTCTCTAACAACAACATTTTACCTTTAATCTGACCAGCTCAGACACCTTGCACAGGAAGGCGACCAATTCTTTCCGTTTCTCTTGGGGTTCTTTCCACAGTGGGTCAAGAGCACTTGCTCTCTCATACCCTTCCAGCGCAAGTTGGTATTCCTCTTGAAACCTGTAGATCTAAAAGACAAGAAAATGAAAGCTCATATTTGTCTACCAATACCGTAGTCCTTTTTTGAACAGCGTACTGGATTTCTTCGACATTGTAATTGCACACATTCCTCCACTATTCCTTGATGTTACATTGTAGTTGCATGACCGTCACAATGACACAATTGCGATGACTTGCTTCATATTATTATTGACTATCACTTGACTTACCAATAGCTTTTCTGCTTCATACACTGTTTACCCCTCCCCAGACCCCCCTCTCCCACCTTGTGTTTATGTATGCACAAAATGCCAAATGTAAATCAATTAATATTCAAACATTCATTCTGATACCATGTTTCTTCCACATCCTGTTTCTTTACGGTAGTGGCAGTGTGGGTGCATCTTACCTGGGTGGGGGGAATGTGAGTGGTGGGTCAAGTCTCAAGTGACACTCACATGATAGCTGGTATTTATGTAACGATGGCTTCATGAATAGAAACCTAAATTTAGGGCGACAAGAGAACCATACGTTCTTTTTGCTCTTATGGTGCCCCCTGCTAACACTGCTGGGAGTGTGTTTCCCCCATCCCCTCTCTCCAGCCATGCTGCCACTCTCTACCAGAGGCAATTAAATCTATTACAACCATTTTCCTTGGTTTGTTGTACCACCAGAGAGGAAGCAATCTGTAACAGTTCTATGTGTTATCTTATGGGTTGTACTTCACATCAGGTAATACTGTAAAGGTTTGTTCCCTTGTTGTTCAACGGTGTTTAATGTGTATGCCACAAACGCAACTGACTGTACTCACTGCAGCTCGATTAAAGTGAAGGTCGGGGTTACTCTTGGCCACTGGATCCTTTTCCTGCAATATCAAAAAGAAATTCTGATTAATTAGTTTCCATGATAGGTTAAAATTTGTATATTACCATCAAACTGTTAGTAGTTTCAGCATTAGGAGGAAAATGGCATCAAACACAAATCTCTTTGCAAGTAGCTATGTAGAATATCATTACCCTAGTGACACCATTTAGGCATGATTGGTTTTTTTTTATTCTTCTGCTGTGTAAATCAAACTCTCTTACCAAAACAGATAAGCCACTGAGAATATGTAAACATATCTATATGAAGTCTGACTGTGCAGCTTAACTACATAGTCAGGGGTCCAGTTATACATGTGACATGAACAATGGTGCCACTTGACAAAACCGTCCACTGTTAAAGATTTGTTTGCAGAATAGTTGAAAGATACCTGTTTGTCCAAAAGCAGCAGATCACAATAGAAATCATCGGTTTCCTTACAATCAAAAGAAGCAATTTTTTCATTGCCATCCATCAAATCTGATCACATGATATGAAAACTTTTAGAGGATGTCTTTACGGACAAGATAATCTGACAATATCTCCACATCAGTGTTAGTGCAAAGGAATTGAATCTGGAAGAGAAATACCTCTTTAAAAAATTTTGGAGAGGGATTTCTAAACTCAAGGAGGTACTTGTCACTTAAGTTGGTAAAGACTCTATTGCAATTTATTGTGTGTACTGTACTACGACCTCAGCAGTGAAAAAGTGTGCGGCACTTTCCCACATAAGATAGATCTTTGTATTGGATACAGGAGACAGATGCGGGAATCACGCAATCCCATGGCGTAGCATAACACTGCTCCATATACATTATCAACGAAAAAGTTCAGCAGAAGCACCACTGTCCAGGATACAAGAAAAAGGACATTTTGTTCTAAAGTTGTCTTTTGAACATCCAAATCAGTTAGTGCTTGAATTTTTGTTTAGAAAATCTGAAGAAGAATAATGAAATTTGGCAATAAAGCTTAATTGTTTACAGTGCAATAGAAGTGTGTCCATGGTACAGCAACCTGTGGAAAAGTAAATTTGTAATATTTGAAAATGACGTAACTTTTGCTTAGGACAACTTTTATAGTTTTGAAAAGGACAACCACACTTTCAACATGAGTTGTCCATCCAAAATTAAGATAAAATCATTGATGGTAATTAAATGATTTATGAAGGGCATATTTACATCACAAACCCTGATGTATGAAACATTATGGTTCCATTTCAAACTTATCTGTGAGTGATTTTAGTTCAGAATTGCCAGAAACTATTCCAATCAAGATATTTAAGTTGCACTTGTTGGATATAAGAAACATGACAAAATTTAACCTCTGGAGCTGGCAACTTCAAAGTTGGCAAACTCCAAGGACTTACTGATACTGTACATATGGATATACATGGTACACATACATACTGTATATATGTACAGGATTCTCACCAGCTTTATCATCATATTGGGCAGATATAGAACTAGGCTGGAGCTCCAGCACAATCTTTAAGCAATCGTCCACTAAGACATGGGGTCACAAGGAATAGGGTCTGTTTTCCATTACTATTTCTTAATTATTCAAATATTTAAAAAAGGCCTACACATTTTAGTTGCACTTGTTAAGGTTATGAATTCATTGCAATACTGAAAGCAGATGCTCAACTTTCAAATTGGGTGGGAAACTTCCAATCTAGGAGCTTAGAAGCAAAATCAAATTCAAACTGGCAGGGCACCCTGTTTAAACAGGCTGGTTGAGAACCATGATACATACATACACACATATCTATACACTTACAGCTCTGGCATATGCTCCAAGGCACTGTTTTAGTATGGATGGACTCTGACCACTGGCAAAGAATAAGCTCAGGTATGTATTTCCAGCAATGACTGAAAATTTGAGACAAAAAAAAACAAAAAACGTTAGTTCAACCACATTGGAGCGAACACTTCATAGTAACAGCTAAAAGACTTTATCCTCTGAAAAGCAACAGCATAATAATTTCAACATCTCTCAGATATTCAAATTTGTAAGCGATTATCACAAAATTAACACCATTAAGTGCAAGGGAAGTTTATGAGCACAAATGGACCATTGAACAAAGATCGACCTTGAAAGATGGATGCACAGCTTAACCTCTCGACAGTGTCTTTGATTCCTGATAACTTTTGTGAGAAAAATAATGTAACATTGCTCCCCTGCTCCCCTCTAAAAAAAAAAAAAGGTCAACTAATTCCTCTGAGTAAATCTTGTGGTTTGTGTAGGACATACACTGAGCAACATCAACTCATCACGTAGGATACTGTTAAGCCAGCCATCTGCTAAATTGAAACACTGTTTAGTGACCTATTTAGACCAAAACTCTAAAGAGTGGCCTTTATAGAATTAATACTCACAAAGTATTCATAAAAGAGCTTCCTCAAAGTGCTGAAACTGCACTTATTCATTCATACATGTAATTGAAAAGCAGGCAGTTCAGTGACGATTGCATACAGATGAACATTAAAAATTATTTTTCGGCAAAATGCATACAGTTACCATGGAGAGAGATGGCAACTTACCATGGAGACAGATGGCAACTATGTTACTACCGTCAGAGTGATAACCCTTTGAAGTTGTTTTAGCTTTGCCCACTCTCTAAAATCTGACGCCTAGAGAAACTTATGATCATTTCTACTTTTGCATAAACAAATAACTGACCTATAAACTGACCAAAAACATGTATACACTGCTACCTGACCTGATATGATGCATAATTGCCAAAATTATTTGATTTACATACGAGTAGCACAATATGCATACAACGTTTAACTACAGCGACAAGCTACTCACACCATGAGGTTCCATCATTGAAGTCTAATTGTACAGCCTCTTTTATGTTGTCGACGCTCTCTTGCATGAACTTTGACCTCTCTTCTGGAGTTCCCCCCAATTGGCGGAGGACCATGGACAGGTTACGTAATGAAACTTTGTTCTTGGACTGGCAGGATGAGATAAATAGCCAATTTCACAGGTAGAATGCAGACAAATGACTTGAACACATTACCGTATAAATACTATAGAAATTGTGTACAGGACACCAATCAGAAAAACAAAATACTTTATCAAATCACAAACTGAAATGCAATGTCCAAGAGAAGTGGGCATGAAATACAGACTTATTTTACAATGCTAACTCTTAGCTCAAGCAACACAAATTATGTGTTTACTGGAAATCATTATTTGCTGGTTTAAACCTCACATAATTCAAGGCTCCTGTGAAGCAGTTTCTTGCATTTTCGATGTCTTTCTTCTTCCAGTAGCATTCTCCAAGGTGATTCCAAGCTTCGACTAGCTTAGGGTCCAACTTGACAGCTTTTGACAGACAGTCGAGGGCCTCTGGGCTGAACTCTGGTAAGATGTTTAAAGCTCTACCCTTCAACAGGAGAAACTCACTTTTGCTTTCGATTTGACCTGTGATAGGAATGATTTGGCAAAAATTTGAAGGCATGATATCATGATGATGTGACAATAAACAAAATTCTGAGAAACAATGTGTAATGATATGATGTTAACAGCATTTAGTCGAGTCATGGCAGACCTAGGTTGAGGCCAGACTTGAACAGAGGCCTCTAACACTTACATGTATGGAGTCCTCCAGGCTTCGGGGCTGCTCGAAGCCTGAGAATGGCAGAACGAGGTTGGCCTTGACTAAATCCCCGATTTTATCTGAGTTCAGATAGTGAACAGTGTCTGTTTTGTCCTGTGTCTAATGGAGGGTGCTTTGGGTAAATGATCCTCCCTCCTTCCAAAATGCACTATTGGCACTGGTGGGTTTTTGTTTCTATACCAATATTACAGGTCTTTATGTGCCATAGTGACAGTGAGAAAGTGCACAGGTCTGGGACCAACGGACCATTCTGGCAACAATCAAACTGTAGCATCATGAAGTCAATATGACTTCCGACATATTTCATTACTGTGAGTATTTTGTTCAGTTTCTTTCACTGAGGCTATTTGCCAAGTTTTTCAAAGTCTGTCAAGTTTAGAGACTTTTCTATGAAATCAACCTTATCAGAGAAAATTTTAATGAATTATCTTACAAGATATCATAAAAAAGGTTTTATACTGATCTCAAATAGCACTCCTGGATGAATAAGATTTCATGCACACACATTTACAGTGAGTAAAATCACAACAGCAGCAACAGTAGGCTAACTTGTTGTAAATGCACCACAAGCTTTACAACTGGCATACAAATGGCAACACATGTGCAAATTTTAATACACCCACTAACATTTATGGTCAGTTAATACTGGGTTGGATGTTCTTTAAACTGAAATGTCAGTATCTTTGCAGTAGCCACTTATTTCAAACGGTCTACCTTTTTCTACGTTGGTTGGAAAAGAAATGAAAATGAAATTTTGAATTTGAAAGTTTGAGGATAAGTAGGGCTGACGACTCATTGGGGACAGTATACCATGTTGCTTCCTGAGGAAGAGGAATTCAAGCATCAGTTCAGACCATAAGGATGCCCAATGACATTTTGTTCCTCTTAAAATGATGCCATGAAATATCAGCTATCCTGCAGAATTGGTTATGATTAGAGACAACAAACATGTTGATAAGAAGAAATTTCTCAAAATGGGATGTTGATTTAACACACTTGAGAAAGACAAATGAACCCCATGACACAATGTGAGTGATACTGTACACATCAAAGTCAAGACCACACTAAAGACTACAGGCAGTTCTACCAAGGTGTTGAAAAGTTCTACAAGCTTATTTTCACCAGTTCAATGGTGATGGCAGGTACAATTCACAAAGCAGGTTTTATGGTACTGGACAGCATGCCATTATTGCCATAATTTGAGGAAATGCAGCAGTGTTTTTTCAGAGTATGACAGTAATCTCTAAAATTTAAGACAAACCTTGTGACTCATGAAGAGTGTTAAGCACTTTGTCCAACTCTTTTCTAACATCATCTGTTTTGTCTATGGCTTTTTCTATCGGATTTCTCTCAAAGTAATGATCTCGAAAATCGTAGAGGTTGTCCACAACTTCCTGAAGACGGAACAGCAAAAGAAACAATCATTAGGTGTAGACAATGTGATACCTTTCATCTGTTCTATTTTAGCACAGTGCATTGTAGATTGAGATATTTCACAGAATTCGATGTGGCAGTAACTTCTGCTTTTTTGGGTGGATAAATGCTGAGAGTGAAGGAACACCACTTTCAACATGTCAGATATAATTTGCTATGTGAAGATTTGTAATTTTGAGCTAGGGACACCAGACTCTGAGATATCAATAGAGACAAGCCTTACTTAGAATAAGTCTTACTCTTTCTTGACAAAATGTAATGCAAACCATTTCCAGAACAGTAATAAAAAATACTCTAACCAAAAAACAAAGCATTATGAAGTATTGCTTTACTGATGTATATACCTACCTCAATGTTATTTCACTAAAACAAGTCCAGGAGTAATCAGAAGAATGATCACTGATACTATGGCTAGAGTACAGATTAAGACAATTATGACGTTTTGATGACCCAACTATTAACAGAAAAAGGATGGACATCTATGTACTGTAGTCTAGAGATAAGAGGGAAACGGTTTTACTTCCATTTTCCAACCAGTTTCACCTAACATTTACAGGAAAAAGCCAGATATTGTAGGTATGAACTTACTGCATGTAGTTATAATTATAAATGTGAATAACTTTGTAGTTTACGGGTTGTGACTGATTAAATTTTGTAATACAATAGTTAAATACTGATCCATTTAAAATTTTTTGCAGTGGGTTACTTTCAACAAAAAGAGAAGTATCAAAGTTTTGCTAGTATAGTTACAAATTTATCTCAACTATTTGTTTCTGCATAAAATACAGTACCAGGATTCTCGTCAGTTTCCTTTTTTGTAAAAAAATTAAGTCAGAGATCGAATCCTCCAGTGCAGAAGGTATCATGACCAGTGCAAAGTGGTCGCCAAACAGGCATGGGGTAAAGTGGCCTGTGTAAGGATCACATGCTGGATCCAGGGGGGAAAGTTCCTGATGGGGGTTCATTGGCTGGATCCAAGGAAGCAGCCAAACCACTTACAATTTGAAATTTGTTGATGCTAAAAATGGATGTTTTGGTTGCACTTGTTGGGGTTGTTTTATAGACATTGCTATTTTAAAAGTAGGAGCTCAATCTTCAAATCAGGCACTAAGAAGCAAAATCAAATTTAAATGGTACGGTATGTTATTTGAGAGTGGAGGCACAGTCAGTCTATTGCAGTGACTGCAACTGAACCTCCAGAGTTTCAGTGGTGACGGTTATAATACTGAATGGTTTATTCTACAGTACTAACAAGTTTCTGATATACGTTTCAATAGCCTTAATTCACTAGCATGTAAAAGAGGACAAAATAATTGAAGCTATTCCCAGAACCAGAGAGTCCAAATGAGTTGTGGTTTTGATAATTCAATCATAAGTCTATTGAATGAGGCATATTGCATAAGGTGAAGATACTGTGGCTGCAGTGACCTTTGACCTCCAACAAAAACAAGAGGCTATTTGTATTCAACAAGGTATATATGTCAAAAGGAAATTTGTCCAAGCTTCCTTTCTTGAGATATCATGTTTACATGGTTTTCACATTGTGATCCCTGATGACCCCAAACTACGACCTTTGACTGACATAAAAAAGAATTTAGGTTCCTTGTACTGAATATTATAATACACCTACATACAGTGCCACATATCAGATACTGTATATGTCCAAGCTTCCCTCCATGAAATATCATGTTAATAAGGCTTCACTCTTTGACCCCTATTGACTCCAAATAACCTTTGACCTTCAACAAAAACATTAGCCTTCTTGTAATCAGTAAGGTACAGTACACCTACACATATCAGACCTGTAACAGTTTCCCTCCTTCAAATATCATATGTAAACATTTTCGCAATTTGAGCCCTGTTGACCCCAGCTGACCTTTGATCTCCACCAACAATGAGAGGCTTCTCCTATGTGATGTAATGCAATGCCATGTTAGAATCAAAAGTTTCAGAATTCCTATCTTGAGATATTGTGTTAAAAAAGTGCTTGACCTTTAAAAACAATAAATTCTTCCTCTGAATATGAGGGCATCTACTGTATGTACCAAGTTTGAGAAATGTCAGACTTTCCTTTTGAGATATCATGATAATGAGCTAAGCATCACTAACATACATACACACACAATCATGACCGTACATTTTCAGACTCAAAGCTAGTCATTACGGCTCAAAGTATATACCGTAGTTCAAGGAAAATGGACCCCTAGTGAGCTGTCAAATTTATATCAATATCCTTGTGCAGTGCTAACACAAAGTTTAGGCAGGGTAGGCTACTGTTAGTTGAATTTGGAATGCATAAAGTGTTTGCACATATAACCTAGGAAACCTTCTCAGCAGGTGCTGGAAACAGTTTTTTTAACCTACAGCCACAGGTATGTACCACAGCACCTTCAACCAAAGACAGATTTGTCTCATCTGTGAACCACAGTCTATATGGTCGTGAGTCTTTCTTCTTGTTTGGTGATTGGCAAAAAAAAAAAGTCACGAATATTGCTGAGTGTAAATAATTACATTGGCATACATGAATTTCAATAGCTTACAATCTGTGCGCAGATTGAGCGGGCATCCAAGTGGTTCGTGTACATCAGTATTACTGTTACATACATATTCTGAGCTGGAGCATAAGAAATACATGTCCGTTGTGAGGATAGCATATACAAATGTGAGGTTTAGGTTTTCATTCGCATTGAAACTAACATGATATGATTTATAATCTAATACTGCATAGGCTACTGTAATGTAGGTGTAACTTACTGTTACAGTGTTACCACTGCTGGTACTAGCCTAGATCTCACGTTAGTCGTAGAGTTACCTGAAGTGTTACTGTAACATTAGGCCAAACTGGAAAAAATGAGACTTCATTATTCATGGTAATATTACCTTCATCTGGGACAAAATATCTGCCTGCATGCTGCAAAATGATTACTAAAGGTACAGATGATTTTCACTGCTGGTAGCCTAATGCCCCAAGCTTATGTCCCGGTTAGTCAAAATCAAATTAGTGCCAGAGACTGCACGTCTTTCGTATACGATAACGAACATAGCAACAGCTTCTGCAACCGGTCATTCAGTAGCTTATTTTCGTGGATCTGGTCCTATTATAATAGGAGACTGGGTAAAGTACACATATGTATGCCTGTAGTACAACGCATTTACATAGTGCAGTGCTATAGCTGTGATGATTAGCATGCAGTGCAGTGCGTAACCGGGATTAGAAAACAGTGCAAGTAAGTGTATTTAAATTGTAAGTATGGTTGACAGAGAAAGGTTAGAAAACGTCAATCCAACTGTTCACGGACGATTGGATGAACGGAAAACTACAGTTGAAGATGAGGATGATGACATAGAGGACTTATTCGACACCAGAGAAATATTTGATATCCTTAAATTTGACACAAGTGCACAATACAGTAACCTTTTGTATACCTATACTGTAGCACGGTTACGGCAGGTCTCACTGCTAGGCTAGGTGGTTTCATCGTCTGTAATTTACTCGTGTAGGCTTAATTGTAAAGTATAGCGGTATTTACACTGCGGGTTCAGTGACAAGAGTCAGAGGTATCTTGAATATCACCCTGGGGCACACTTCATACAGTAAGCACAGGACTGAACTTGTTAGGGGGTTCAAGGGGGGGCAAATAAAATGCTGTTTAGTGCCCATATATCTGAATTTGTAATAAAATCGTTTGGTATTTCAATCTGCAATTCATTTATCAGAATTTTTTCTCTTTGACTGATGGTCGAAAAAAAAAACTTTCGCAAGTGATACGTACCAGACAATATTCGTAAAGAAGAAAATACANNAAATAAAGGACAAGTAAACAAAGGATACTGTAACACATTTTATTGGGAGTTGATCTCTTGACATTATAAATTTGCATACTTAGCTAGCATTTATTCATGATGCAGGTGTAGAACAGGGATTAGCCAGTAAAATTGCCGATACTCTGTGGATTTCGTGAGTATTGTCAACATCCTTTTAAGGATTAATATCGCCAATATTCCAAAATGTCATTTTCATGTTACATGACCTTTAATGATGAAGTTTCTACCGGTACATGATATGTATATACCGGTACTTATCATTATACTAAAGAATTATCATTTGAAGCAAATTTTGGATAGACAAGTCAGGGCAGAACATTTTCAAGTTTTTCAAGAACTATAATATTTATCTCCTCTCTATCTTCAAATAGTTCAGTTCGAAAGCGAGACAAAAGCTACAGTACAGTACATACACATGTTCAAAATCTAAAAGAAGACACAAAGAAGGTCACTCATGTGTGAATGAACTTTGCTCACAGATTTGTAACTGGTGTAAAGGTTTCCGTGGGTCTACAGGTAATTGTTTTTCATGTATGTGTCAGGGTATGCATAGCTCCCAAGTTCTGAGAAGCTAGATGCGGATCCACCTCTGGCCTGTCCGTTGGTGNNGAATTTTAGAAGTGTCTAGATGCAATTTGGCGGCACTTTTCAGCAAAGATGGTTAGGGTGTTGCGACCACAAATGTAGCACTTGAAGGATGCACTGCAGCCTGTTTAGGGAATGTAGGCCTACTGTGACATAGTTGAGTTTGTGTGTAGAGTTGAAAGTTTCTAGTAAGTTTACAGTGCTTGATAATTTTCCTTGGCACTCCCAAGACTGGAAAGATTTGAAATGCAGGTTTTTCAGAGGGCTGGCTTGTTGGTGGGTTTTGGTGTTCAAATTTGCGTAATGCAGGTCACTTGGGAGGTATGGGTATGTTCATCAGAAAAAACAGTGCATACCAGTACCTTCTGTGAAAGTTAATAGTATTTACTGTACCAAATCTGAGGTTGATGGAATAAGTTCTGTGCTGAAGCTCTCTCTCGTCTTAGTCTGTGGTGTACAGTAGTTTATTACTTTCACAGCTTTCCTCTTGCCATCACTGTGACTGAATATCAAAGAAACAACACAAAAATACCTGTCACCTCCTTAGATCGATAAATGAAATACTATTTTTTGGTAAAACATACTTTGAATGTAAGAAAAGTATGATTTGTGATATTTTGGCTATCAAAAATTGTCCAGTTTGCTGAAAAGTGTATGCAGTTGGGAATTCACAGTTTAGGTTTTATGTGTGATTAATTTGACTCCAAAAGTGTTCTTGGGATCACTGATGATTCTAAATCTATTACAAGAATCAGCATTCAACGCTAACCCATCCCTAATAACTTTCTAGTCCTGCAAAGCAGGATTGCTCTACTGTATACATGTGTGAACTGGCAGCAGGAAAATATTGTTGAATTACCCTTGCTGCAGTTGCACATGGTAGCCGTGTGACGAACAGTGGCTGTGTTTACTCACAATTGGAAGCATATGGGAAACACGTACGGGCCTTCGTGTACTGCATGATGTGTTGTGACAAAAATTTCTTAGGTACACTCATTCTGCCAATCTGCCATGGTTTATGCAGGATCAGAAGGAACTACAGTGCAGTACATTCAAGGACCATCCATTTTCATTTCTGCCAAAATTGGGATTTTTGTGAAACCCATAAGCAAATAAACTTTCCTTAATGTGAAGCACATCTTATCAGGAACATCAATGACCCAGAACACCCCTTGACATTAGAAGAGCTACATGTGGTTGAGAATGCAGAAATTGAGGTGAGTTTGCCAAATATTGCAGTTGTTTTGACCCAGCTGATCGAACAGTGACCAGTTCTGCAGCCAGTGTCGTAGTTTCTGCAGTCCCAGATCTCTACCATCAGTGAATGCATTTTGCTTTACTTGCAACTTGAGTGTCTGCCAGCAATGACAGAGTCATAAATTACTTTAAGCTCTCGGAGAGCATGAAACATACATTTATTTTGGGAAAGGGTGTACAGTAGCCTCAGTAGGTCATTTATTTTGGGAAAGGATGTAGGTCTGCTGTAAAGAATTGCACCACCAGATTCTGCAATACCAGGAAGATTGCAAAGTGATTTTCATACAAGTACCCATCTGAGTTTTTAAAAAATAAAACATTGCTATTTTTAATTGCAATATGGTACTTAATTCTCTATCAATGTGCTGTTGACCCTGTAGACACTTTGTGACAACTTCCAGGACTAAGCATTTTGTTTATTCTACTGTACTTTGTGATCAAACTTCAGACTCCTACTGTATAATCTATGGGACATAATATTACATGGATGATGTTTTGATAGATGGCCATAATTTGATATTCACAGGTTTTTTTCTTAATACCTTTTTGTCCATGTAGAACATCAGTTGAAGTAAAGCATCGATACAAAATAAATCGTTTGATCATGTGTCAAGAATGATTACAATTTGCAAGTGAAATTACAGTAAGCCTGTTGAAATTCCACTTTTGTTATCTCATACTCAAGTGTTCTCCTGGTTTATCAGGAGTTTCTCTGCTGAATGGGTTACATTTCCTGGATATAAAAAGCAAACTTTGAGGACAAATGTCTACATGTATTTCACTTCACAGGTTAATAACAAGGAAAGCACCATCAAAGTTTACTTCACACCAACGATTCCGCATTGCAGTATGGCAACGTTGATTGGGTTGTCATTAAGAGTCAAGTTACAAAGATCCCTTCCTCCAAGATTTAAAGTAAGTTCATTTTTGTTTATCTCTTTCTCCTCTATTGCTTTTTTTGTTGCATGTTGTTTTTATAGAGCATTCATTATGTTGAGTAATAGTCATCATTCACCATCATTCTTCTTTTTACTCTCATTTGAAGAAACCTGTTTTGTATCTTCACTTTTGTGGAATCTTAAAGATATTCTTTCAAGTAGGAAAAACTGCTCTATAACACACTTGATATTATAGTGAATTCTTGTTTACTTCAAGAGCATTCCAAAAAAACCTGAAACTATTGTATTTAAGGTTTGTTAACAAATTATTTTAATCACATATCTTTTTCAGGTTGATGTATGCATAAAGGAAGGAACACATGTATCAGAGAAGGCAGGTGAGTGTATTTAAATTGTCCTTCTATTTGTGGTAATTTATATTGCCATATGCACTATGACATCAATTACGAAATCAAATTTATAAACACTGGAGACAATTCATAAATTANNAATGTTGTCTCTCATACTGTATATGGTTACTGTACACAGCCACTAGCAGTTGAATAATTTTTGCAATAACTTTGAAAGAATAGTCCAGTTTATCCTCAATCCCCTGTCACAAATGGAGAATATTCA
>VJOZ01002361.1:0-35185 GCA_009801055.1 Stichopus horrens | reverse complement strand
TTCACTGGATGTTAACATACTGTCAGAATTATTTGTACTATCACATCTGATATTCACTGAATATGTGACACATGGCCTGATATTAACTTAGTGTTTAACAAACAGTCAGAATGATTTGTAATGTCACATCTGGTATACACTGAATGTGTGACATATTTCCTGATATATCTTTACAATACTGGTAAAATGACTTGTAATAACACATTTGTCATTCACTGAATGTGTGACACATTGCCTGATCGATACTCACTATAAGTGTAACATACTGGTAGAATGACTTGAAATGTCACGTTTGATACTCACTGAATGTGTGACACATTGCCTGATATTTACTGGACTTTCATCATCCTGCCAGAGCACTGCCAGAGTGACCTGTAATGCCATACCTGATTATTGACGGAATATATCATTTTTTGTCTGATAGTCGCAGATATGGAAACTCAAAAACGACTGTTAATCCAATGTCTCTTTTAAAAACAGATTACGTAAAGTTACGTAAAGTTCAAATACGAGATATGAGCAGAGGCGATTGATGCTCTGTCATTTTAGTGCCATCCTACGGTGAACTGTGGACATATCTGACCCAGTCTTAATAACTTTTGAAAACTGTCCACGACACAGACTGGTGATCACATCTCATAGGTTCTTTTCTAAAACAACACAATTTTTGTGTCAATGATAATAAATCTTTTTCAACCTACATGGAAGAGCTGTCGAAGGATTATAAATAAAAACGTAAAGATCAAAATACTCTTCGCCTCGATTTCACTTCACGGTATCACAAAAGACTTTCGTCATAATAATACTTAGCTGCGAATATGTCACGTCGTAATAAGTCTTCCAATACTCTCCCGTGACTGATCCGTTGATACAAAAATAAAGTGCGCACACCCACGAATAAAATCATTTTTCCCTTATATCTCTCCCAGAAACATGCCTTTATATTTCTCTGACATACATATAGTGTAAAACATTTGAATTAATATCTACATTAAATCCAGGATCAAATGTAATTCTTAGTCACTTTTTTTTCTATACATAACTTTACATACGCACATGAATTCATACGGCATAATCATCAACAAACTTATCTTACAGACGTTCTTTGCTTCCCCCATTTTCAACGATCCTTAAAGCAAATGTCTCTTTCCCTAACACCTCTCACAAACCTCACAAAATAGTGATTTACTGCTCAAAAGATTTCTCAACGTTTCTGTCTACAATACTACATCTTGCCTAAAACTTATGGAGTTTTCACTATTTATGCAAGGTGTTTAGTTTTTTTGTTACCTTTATTAAGGTACAAGTTGCAAGGATGATTTGCGAAAACTTTCCGTCCTTAAGTAAAGATCCTGGAATGAAAGTCTTGACACTACGATAGTTTGAAGTTAACCAGCCAAAACATGATTTTAAAATGCAAAGTGGTCTACAATGTACAGTGAAAATTTACCTCAGTTCAATTTGAAAAAAAAGTTCACAAGGTTTTTCATAGTTTTTCTTGATTTTATCAGCAACAATGCTGGTAAATACCACAAGGTGAAACAGGCATGGGAGGAGCTGATATGTATAGGCACATATCACAAGACTACCACATCAGTAATGTTAATATAGGCCCACATTGTTACTACTTAGAATACTTTCAATTCCAAGTACTGTAACAGTGTTGGTTCCATTGTTAAGAATGTCCATGGCTATTCTTTTTCCTTGAGCTAACTCGTTCTTGACCCATTATTAAAATGTATTCCATATTGGCTCAAAGTCAGCACCACACCACAAAGGAGAGTTCGTGCTCATCGACGCACGATGGTCTAACATCCTCCTAAATGAACCAATAAACATTCCACATATTGTTTTTCCTACCTCCACACACAGCCTTCTGCAAACTACACTGCATACATCAGGACACACAACATACCACAGAGTGTAACATACAAGTATCAAAGAAATCCTTGTAGAGAGAACAGACTTCTAAAGTTGATGGAGGCAGTTCAATTATGTAGCCACAAAACTTCTCAGGCTATAGTTTGCTACAATTTGAGCCAGTTAAATCATAAGATTAAGTTTCTTACAGCTTTGCTATAAATACTGGTCTTCATACACAGAACCCAAACAGAATATCTAGCATTCAGGACACTGTGGAATGCTGCCCCCATTTTTACCTTTAAAGTTTTAAATACCAATTACAAATAAAAACAGCATGCATTCTTCTGAATTTTACCTGGTGAAGATGCACTTAAAGACGCTAACTGTGGCACCCATCATTTCCTCCATTCAATCCTCATTACACAAAAACATACTCAGTTGTTGCATATGTCTGTCTCCCTTAAAGTAAATGGAATGACGGGACTCTCATGAAAATATCACCTTGTGGATGCTGGTTTGTGTCAGACAACCAAGATGATAATAATTACTGGCCATAGCTCTTTTACTTTAAAGGAAGGGTCTTTGAACATACTAGCTGTACAGTAAAGCAAACCTAAACGGCCTACAAATCTTACATTTTGCCTCAGGACTTCTTCAAATCACACTTTCCGGAGAGTTCACAACAGATCACTGCACATTCTGTGGAGATGGGTCTGAAGTGTGCATACTAAAACACCTGTACACTCTATTGGGGCAATGTCACTGTAGTTTGATTCAAGATGTCAAAATATCACATTTAAAATTAATTTCAGCTGCATAAGATGGAATCAGGAATCCATTATAAGACCATGGCACCAAAATTCAACAAATTCTTTCTGCTTCACTTTTCATGAATCTGCAGAAACAATAAAAGCTGTGTGTGCAAATGCCATACTTTTGGGGACATTTAACCATGCGTTTGTCTGCTAGCCTAGCTTTTTGCTGCCATGCGGTTTACTACTACCTTGAAATGTCTTGCAAATTCTGTTTGGGTGAATTCCATGCTATCCAGGACTTGTGCTACCACATAAAATCAAAAGTCGGAATATAAATTTCAGAGATGGTTAAAAGCTCACAACACTCTTCTTTGATGAAGGACTCACAAAATACTCCTGTCCTTATTACCCCTCCTTCTCCATCCAATCTTTGAATTTTCACCCCAAAGTTTTTCCTGCTCTTACAAGACTGCCAACAAGCCAGACCAGCTAGATTTATTTTGTTTTACTTTTCCCTTCTGTTCCCTTCACGTTTGACGAGATGTTTGATACTTCACAAAAAAAAAAGTCCAAAAGAGGAAAGCACCCATCAAACTAAAGACGTCATTTTTACTGGCAACAAAAAATTTTGTCTAACCACATGACATTGCTTCATTCAAATTTATCCCAATAAACCTTGCATACTGATGAAGTGATGTAAAGTGCTCTTTCTGCATTTACAAGGACATTGATAATTTAAGCTGAGATCCAGAAGGGAATTTTTTTCCCTTCATGCATTTGTTTCTTGTATTCAGAGTACCAAGCAAAATATATCGTTCTTCAAATTTAGTGACATTACTGCTCCACAAAGCTTCTCCTGATATCATTCTGTATTAAATTAGCTCTACACACCGGTAGCTCCCTCTTCTGGGACCAGAGGGCAATCCCATCTTGACGTTCCGATCAAAGACACCATCGGTCCTCCAAGCCGACTCCTCTGACGTACACATTGCTGGTGACAACAGAGGCAGGGCGATGATTGTTTCGTTGAGCTCATTTCTGTCTCTGAGGACATGTCATGCCAGATTGCTCCAATCAAGACTTGACAAACTACTACACTGGTAGGTCATTAATACTCTGATGAGATGGTTCACAAAATTCGAGCTCATATTGCCTCAGACAATGACGGCACAAAGTGCAATAGGCATAGGCTACAGCGCAATGCATATATTAGTAGTATGCACCGTATTCATCGGACTCTGTTAGGCTGCAAGACATTATGAGCATCTAGAAAGCGTCGTTAATTTTTACCAGTGCCTGGTAATGGTTTGCCTGATCCATATCAGTTTGGGGCTGGACGTGTGGCTTTCCTCTGACTCTGTTTATGGTTCTAAGGACTGGTCAGAATGAAATTTCACCATCACGTTACCAACGACGATGACAAGCATTAAGCGCAATAGGTGTAGGCTCTGGCGTGCTGCTCCACAATGGCAACATGCACTGCATCCTTTGAGCTCTGATAGGCTGCAGGATCACACATGCAGTCTGGGAAGCTATCATTAATTGTACCAGTACCTGACTATGGCTTGTCTGACCCACGTTAGTTCGGGGCTGGATGCGTGGCTTTCGCTCACGCTCGACTCTGACCTACAGCTTTGAGGACTAGTCGGACTAAGAGGATTTCTCTGAATTGAATCCGGTTCAGGGCTGGAGGCCGAACGATTTGAAACGACGGAGGAACTACGACTCACACCGCAGATGCACTTCCTACCGGAAGCTGGTAGAGAGCGTCCCAGTAACTTCAACAATGTTTGCTCGGCTTGCTTTCTCCGTGGGTTGTTTGTCATGGGCTCATGGCCTAGCAAGGTGTTGTTGTTGTTCTGATGCATGTCTGGATAGGCAAAGAGGATAGCGGATGAAAGGAAACAAAAGAGAGAGACAAATATTACTGGGTCACATCACCTGATACAATTGTCAGAGGTGCTTGAAATGTTACCATACACCAGGAGAAAGAAGAATGGCAAACATGACTACTACATGAGAACATCCAGATGATATATATGAATAAAAAATATTAATATGCTGTGGCTGAACTTTCAGAGAGTGATGTCATTCGCATCAACCAACCAACAATTTTCACACAACAGCACACACGGTACAATCTGCTCAGAATGGCAATATCAACACCCCATCACTAAATACTGAAGTCAACGAAGAAAAAAGTTACAGAGGTTCATACTGTATCTCCCACTAGAAGAATCTTTTTACGTCAATTGCCCTGACAAACATTAACTTCAATTGCAATGTTCTAAATTAAGACTCTGAAGTACCAAACACAATTAAGAAATTGTCAACATTACAGATAAAAGGAAAGTGGCAAGTCTTCTGTATCAGAAAAACAGAAAAAAAAGATGAAATTTGAGAGAGAAGAAACTTAAAACACCAGACAGCATGGAAAACATGTTTTTCCTAAACAAAAAAAACATGAAAAAAAAATATGTTAGAGGAAAATAAAAATTAAATCTGACTTTAAAGCCATCGGCTAATTGGATTCAAAAGATGAAGTTGAGGGGCATATACTTAAGTTTGGTTTTTGAAATACTATTTGTAATCGTGGAATGAAGTCACACGATTAAAATTACATCACAGAAAATCACAGAATTGTGCATTTACAGTCAATTTAAAAAATTGGGGCATTTTGCCTTTTAAATCAGAGAAAAGTTTCCACCTTGACAAAAAAGTTAAGCTTAATGGTTGAAAAAAGCTACTGAGAAAAGTTAGCCTGCGAGATAGGGCTACAACAGAATCACATGGAAGAAGATCTTAACAGTATTGTCTGTTGGTGGCTATGTGTGTATCCCTTCTAAGATTTGATCAGTTTTTCATCAAATCAAGGAAAGGCTTAACAAATTCATAAATAGTCAGGGGTGACAATCTGTCTAAGCTATTTAGCTGTTGGAACAGCCTCCCCGAGGCTCAAAGTATAACTTCCGAGTGGACTGTTGTCAAGAATCTGATTATCAGTTCAAGTAAACAGCGCCATCTGCTCCTGAAACACTACACGAACGATGTCTCTGTAAGGCTTCAGATACGAAGCACCAATTAGTTAGGGTTTGAGAAATGCTGGTGTTCCTTTACTGGTGACACTGTAAGCCGATTCCTTCTGTCTCATTGCCAGGTTACCAGTGAGTACTGACCTAATTCAAGCATACTTTACACCTGCGATCCCAACTTATCTGAGACTCTATGAATGACAAACGTTTTCCCAGTCATGACCCAATTACCTGGCACAAGTGCCCTTGGCAAATATCCATGTGTGTCTACACAAAGACTAGGCGTATCATGAATCCTTAATTTTGAGAGCTCGGTGCTGTTTTCTCAATAATGCCCACTATAGTTCAAGACATGAAGGCGAGAATCTCTAGAAACATATCCGTCCTTGTGTTCCTTCCAAGACTGTCTGAGATAAATCATGTGAGAAAATACCTCAAGGAATGGAATCTTTTAGAAACATTCTTGAAATTTTGGCATGATCAAACTTAAATGAAAGAGCTGATAATCTACAGGAACTACTGGCTTCATATGAAACAGCTTAATATGAAAAGATCACCAGCAGTGTAGGAGAGAGAGAGAAAGGAGTGAAAATCTTAGAAACCTTCTCCCTTCCCACATCAACCCACACTCTCAGTTCACATTTCGGAGATTTTAATCAAATTTTTGTCTAAACTTGCATTTAAGATTATATTTTTGTCACGAAGGTTAGCCTGAAATGTTCAAGAGATATTGCTATGTCATAGTACACATAATGTGTGACACTAAATCACATGACCCAAGCTATGTCAAATGTGAATTGCGTGTGAGGCTGTTGCTCTGGGACTTTTGAAATTTGCTTTTGGCAGTAATTTTCTTGAACTTCATCGACCAGTCGTTTTAATTCATCAATTGCTAAATATAGCATCATGGTAAATTCCCTTTACAAGAACAATGACCAATCTTGTTCTTACAACTGAGTTAGATATACACAGTCATGAATGAGACCTGTTTAGTTGAAATTTAGGTTCACCATTACAGTACAAGATGTTTATAGCTTCAGATGTTTACCACCAGAGTTGTGATCGGGGACTTAACATCGAGGATGTTCCATATAAAATTGATCACTCACACAAACCAATTATAATGGACTAATTGCAATTTCAAAATTTATGCGACATCAACACTGACATCATGAATAATAAATGGTCCTACATCATGAGGATATATTGCACTAGCGATTAGAGATGTGCACCCCGAGGACGTACGACCCAGAATTGACTTTGAAACTCAGACACGAGAACCGGAATGCTCCGGTCAGTACCCCACCTCCATCATCTGATGTTCTCCATCATAAACATCACCGACCCAGATAAAACACACTTGTTACGATCTGAAGAGCTTGCGTGTCATCAGGGAGAACTTGGTTAGCTAAACATTTACTTTTAAGATGCGAGGGGAAGAACCTCGATGTAGATCAACAGCAAGGGGGCGACAGAGCCACTTCATGCAAATTGTGTTCATGAATTACACTTATACCAAAAACAGTTAGTGGTGAGATATGTACCAAATATGTCTCTTGAATGCGGCATGAATTTTTAATTTGTGGTTTGGAGTCATGGGTTGAATTCAGTTGTTTCTGTAACTGGGATATAACGGGAGCCACACAGAATCATGTCGGCTATAAATGAAGTGAATGCATAAGCCGAGACAAACAGAAGCATCATTTCATAAGCAAGTGACAACTTCTGCGAAGTCAACTGTAGCTGAGAAAACTTGGATCGTACTCACAGGGCTACATGATACCAGAATTTGCGGGAAGGAAATTGATATAGGCACTAATTCATACTAGTACTACTACTATGCACACCATAGTAATACATATCACACATGATTATCAGTCATACCCATTGGCACCACTGAACAACAACACTATATCAATACCGAGCACATCTAAGGTACTCATACATGACCAACAACAACATCCGTTCATACTGTCAACAGCAGGTACTCCCAAACACATCATGCTAGCCTTACCACAGTTTCGCCATCCACATCCACTGACACCATTCGACTTATGATACCGAAGACGACGCTACATCTCACTAGTACAATCAATAACACAATGGAAGTAACTGACCACATCATAATCTTACATCACATAAATACCAGTACAACCCACTGATAGAGAATAACAACCTGAATATAGTAGTACCAAGCACATTGATCATATAACTACCAGCCAAATGTATTCGCTAAATACTACCAACATCTTACATCAACCACATCATGCTTATGTTAACCACATCATGCTAATATAAATTATGTACTTATCAGTCACATCCATAAATACCAACCACACCATACTAGTACTGGCCATACTGTACTGTGGCAAAACACATCACGATGGTGTTGGCCACATAGTAACATCATTACAATTCCAATCATATCACACTTGTACCATCAACGTGAAATTTATACCATGAACATTTTAAGAGTAACAACCACACCATACCAGTACATGGTGTGGTTGTTAACATCACCATTAACATCACAATAATATCAACCACAGATTTGTCATAACCTCCAAAAAAGGCAAACCTCGCTGTTTTCACAAGAAACCTGGAAATCCTATCTCAAACCTGGAAATTTATCCAACCATGATTACTAGTGTAACCAGCCACGATGCAGAAGCAGTAATCTCATCACTTAAGTAATATTTCATCTCATCAGACATTAACAACATCACAATAGAGGCTACCCCACAGTGCCCCGAACTGACTGCAACACAATAGAACTCCTTATGATTAGAAGTTGGGTTTCAGTCACATCAGTGCTGCATGCAGCAAACTTTGCTTGTGACAAGACACATTTGTGCCAGTTTTTTTTAAAGCAGTGGGTGGATCAGACATGTCTGATATTTGTCGCAGAGTTTTAAGCTGTGGTATCCGAGTTACGTCACATCAGGCTAGGGTGCTCTTGTCTCACGGACACGATTGCAAAGAGACTGGTGACCCCACGGCGCTGAGGCCAAAGAGGTTCAACTTATAGAGTTAAGTCTGGTAAGCTCAATGTGTGGGTAGCATGTGATCCAACTACAACATACAGCAACTGATTAAAAGTTGTTACGACTCACTTACTTAAGACTCACTTACGAGACTACACTATGAGTAGTTGCAATAGGATTTTGTTGTGTTGCAGTTGGGTTGGGGCAGGGTGTGGTAGCCTTGACACTGATATCACATTATCAGTACCAACCACAGCATACTTTTCACAGCCACATGGTATGGATAGATATAGTTTAATATGTCACAAAGGGACTATGTGATGATCATCATCATTAATCCTTTATGTAAATTCATTAACATAATATAATATTTGATATTAAACATTGCATGCACAGCACAAACGTTAGATAAGTGTTTTATAAATCTTCTCATTGAAAGCCAAACTTAAAAGCATGTAAGAATCAGCCCTGTTTTATTATTCAAACCATTTAAGTAATACACTACCAGTGCAACTAAAAACAACTCATAGGAACAAAATGAAAAGCATCATGAGATAAATACTTGCCTCAAACATGATATCACATACATTACAAACACGGCAAAATAAAAATGAAAGTCTGCTGAACAGTGATGCCAAAAGCTGAAATATAGATTATGCTGCTTGGCACAACCAGGGGTAGAAAAGAAGACAAAGAGATAAAAAAAAAATGAAACCAAAACGACATTAATGTTAACACAAAAACATAAGAGTGGATCGGTCAGACGAGAACAAGGGTGCATCGATAATAAAACCATAAACACTGCCAGGAAACCGAATTTTAAGTAAGGTTGAAAAGCGAGTGGAACCGAGAAAAAAAAAATGCATCTTAGGATGAGGATGGAACCACTGACACGATTAAGGAGGTACAAAAATAAATGTGAATGATACGACCACTGAGACACGGGAAGGCACGTTGGGAAGAAAAGGAGGTGTAAAAGGAATAGGGGTAATGCAAATACAAGTTTGCTTCCATGCTACAAAGACATTACAATAACGAAACTGGTAATGAATACAACATGGTCATTTCATGCTCTGCATGTCCTCGTCAGATACACTTGGATGAAGGACAATGTTACTGAGTACTGGTCTGAGACAATTTTCAATTCCTTTCCCTACAATGAGCAGAAAAACCAAAATGCCTGCAAAGACTCCAGATTTCAGGTACTATCTACGTCTTGCTGTTTCCATTGACTAAAATGCAGACTTGTTTGATATGGAAAAAATTTATGTTATACTTTTGTTTTGTTACACCTTTCCTGCCATGCAGCTTTTGGAGAACAGTGAGAATAACAGAATACTCCAGTACTACATGCACACAACAATGGTAATTATCACCAACATATAACTGGCAACCACAATACAAGAAAGCTATTGCATATCAAGAACACAAGGTTACGAAAACCTAAATAACAAGAAGCAAGAAATTATAGGTCATCTAACCTCACAAAACTCCAAGTTCTCTTAATATCATGGGTACACACTGGGTAGTCTATGTTTTGATCAAAGTCCACCAAACCTCATCACCACACATTGGTATACTTATCCTCTAGTCACATCCCACCTTAAGCCTCATCGCCGTGCATCGAGATGCTAATGCTTAAACAACATCCCACCTAACCTCATCACCACACAACGGGATATGAATCCTCTAACCATATCCCACCTAACCTCATCACCACAAAACGGGATGGTAATGCCCTAATCATACCCCACCTAACCTCATCACCACACAACGGGATGTTAATGCTCTAACCATACCCAACCTAACCTCATCACCATAAAAGGGGTGGTAATGCCCTAATCATACACCACCTAACCTCATCACCACACAGCGGGATGTTAATCCTCTAACAATATCCCACCTAACCTCATCACCACAAAACGGGATGGTAATGCCCTAATCATGCCCCACCTAACCTCATAACCATACAATGGGATGTTACTGCTCTAACCACACCCAACCTAACCTCATCGCCGTACACCAGGATACTAATGCTCTAACCACACCCTAGCTAACCTCATGGTCATGTACTGGGACGCAGCAACAGATAAATGTAATACAGTAAATGTCACATCAAAGGTAAGCTGCTAATAATGATGACTGAGCCCCTCTCCCTGTTTTGCCTCCCTCATCCAGAGGATTAAAAGAAATAGTGAGTTTACCATATCCAGTTTGTTTACAAGCCAGCAACATGCTGTAGGGCCACATGGAAGATCGCCCTCACCTCCACCATATCCATTCACCAACATCTGGGAGTAATCAAAAGCTAGTAAACCAACTTTGAACCAGACACAAAAGTAATTAGAAAGAATCAATCTCTTCACCCCTTCTCCCCTTCCATCAATATTTGAGAGAGAGAAGAATGTAACCACCAGAAATGCATACAGCTAAATGGTAATCTCTAACTAACACCATCTTCAAAACCCCCCTCCAGACTCCCCTCCCCCTCAGGCAGTCAAGGAGAAAACAAACACTGAGTTACAATTTTGCATACAAGCCAACAGAACAAGCATCAAAATGCAGTGCACGACATAATGGACACAAGCAGAAGTGCATTATGAAGGCAAGAGTGATATGATAAAAAGAAATGAAACTATTTGAAACTAAATGTGCTTTAAATTGAAAAAAGAAAAAACATAATTGATACGATGTAGCAATGCCGTTTGACTGCAGTCGTTGTCAGCTGGATGGGGGATTTGAGAGTTTTCCATCCAACTGGCAATTTCCTGCATTTAACAGTGGAGTTGACAGAGGGTTACTGGGGGTGGATTGGGGGATGGGAATGATTTGAAACCTACTGGAGGAACAAACATTACATAAAAAGGGTAGTGAAATTTCCATTTTCAGTGGGGAGGGGTGACAGGCAGATGGGAGAGGGTATGAATAGAATCACCCTAGCGGGGCAGATCTATGGGAGCATGTGTAGCACTGCTGTTTGTGCTTTCTGGAGACAGCTTTGGAATTTTTTTTCTTTAGTGTAATACAACCCCCAACCTCCCACCCACCTCACACACACATACACCTACAACTTGTGGTCTGAATACTTTTGATCAAATGCAAAAATCAACGGTCTAAATGTGCTGTACGAACAATTTTCACAGGGATCCATTTATTACTGAAGCAGTCTATTAGACACTCTAGATGTGTGATATACAGACACTTCGCACGTAACGCCTGGCTACGATAAAGCCACTTATTAAAGATCCATTGTTTTTTAGGTCTCTCACTGCAGAGTCATTAAAACAAACAAGACAGTAGGGATAAGAAATGCCTTGATGTCCAAAAAGGTCAGGGTGATCTAACGCTGAACTTGATTTCAACAATATGTAAGTCATTTCCTAAACACTAACCAGTCATAATACCTTTAAGAAAACTTTTCCCAAAAGTCTTTGTTTTTAAATCAGTCCTCTTCCCAATAAAGCGATGAAGCAAATGGAAACTGAAGGTGAAAAAAGGCCTCCAATGTCTGAATTCCCAGTGCCTCATTGGGAAAAATGAAAGGTGCAAATTCTACTTCTATCCTCAAAAATGCTTGCTCATTGTAGTCATCAGCCAACTTAGAACAGTTAAATCCACTCGTCATCGTTAATACTTATTATCATCTGTGCCATCTTCCCATCCTTCAAACACAATTGCTGCATCCTGAATTGTGATACCTGTGTCAATGGTGAGTAATACTTATTTACTCATCCTCCCAGTGTTCTGATATTATTGCCTCTCTGTTTTAATTCGTTACATGTCTGTGAGAAACTTCTTCTACTTAATCCTCCATTGCTCTGAAATAGCTCTCTCTGTTTCAATTCGTTCAATGGTCTAATTTTATCTTCACCACTTCCATTGTTTTAACACTACAGAAACTGCTCAATGTTCCCACTTGTCAAAGATTTGATTACAATACATGATGATGTACCCATTGTTCATTGTCTTTAATTTTATTACATCCCAACAAAATTTTTCCATACCATTTGCATGTCTGATAATACTTGAAATTCGTACAATGAAACACATTTCTAAATTCCTTTACCAGCCCCATAGGTTCACACTTAACTCCCACACAAATTTTCAATTTACAACAACAGCCAAAAGAGAGAAAAAAAAATTGAAGAAAAAAAAACTAATCACTTCTCTTTGGTGTGACTTTGCCCCTCAGGGGTTCCAAATTTTCAAACTCATTGTGCAATATGGCATTAATGCATAGGGAGAGAGAAAACAAGCAAGCCTCCTTACACGTTAATAAAAGATTAAGAAACGTTCACGTTGCAGTGATAGTCAAAAAAATGAACCAGACAAAATTTGTTTCGTTCCCTGCTGCGTGTTTCACGGATGCTTCGTTATTAACATGCAACGTACAAAGGCGTGCCTGTTGCCATGACTGACTTAGATGTTTTAGCTAGACATTAACCAATTTTATCATCTGACAGAAAGTGTAAACATATTGAAGTAAAATATGGTCTCAACAAAGAGCTTGTAGATGTTCAAAGTATCATTTCATTTATTTTTTTGGCAATGGGTTGATTAGGGAGCAGTAGGGTGAAGATGAGGTGTGAGAGGATGAGGGAGACTGAAATTTCAAGGGAAGGGGTAAGAGATATAGGTCCAGTCTACCATCCAGGAACAGCTGCTTGACATGTGCCTGCAGTCAAAGGACATTGCTACTTTTTTTCCATTTTTACTTGACTACAGATTCTACAGACGTCCCAGAGGCAGAGCCTCGGTGCTAGTCTACGCCATTTAGTTAGAATTACTCGATTCAAAGTCCTGGTCCTGTGAAGGATCGATGCAACCCCGTTCTTGTCTGAACTCACTCATTCTTATCCACCTGGTCAAATCTTCGATGTCCACCAGCTGCGAGTCCTGTCCATGTTGCAGCTCGTCTCTCGTCATCAGCAGCTGAACCAGCTCTTCGTTTAATTCTGTGCCGAAGGAAACAAAACAAAAACAGTGGGGGTGAACAATGGTGTCGACAGAGCAGAGTAAAGATCACCCAGGACAGATTGATATGCCATCAGAGACTCAACATAAGAGAATGTGAGGTTGAGTCTGCCAGAAGATGTCCATCGAAATATTTTTACCGAAAATAGGCAATGAGGCAAGTCCAAAAGTTTGATTACAAACATCATGCTACTGATAACGATTCAACAAATCTGGCAATTAAATTCTACGATGCAGAAGAGCAGAATTCTTTCCCCAGAGGAAGGGTAAAGGTTAAAGTGCAAGCAATCACTGTTTGTGAAGTTCATGATTTTGCCCTTGTGTCTCATACGCTAGATATTGTATGAAACAGCTATAACAATAATACAAATCTGTTTAATACGATCATGACTATTGAATTCATTTAGACATAACTTTACCCTGGCTTGAGTTCATTTCTACACTCTATTTTTACGGGACATTATGTAGTGTCCAGAGGGATCAGGTTTAGGGACAGTGGCTTGAGAACTACCAAAAAAAAAAACTGTTGAAAAATAAAGGTTTAGTGAGGGTTGAAGCCATGAGGCTCTCGGAGTTGGTGACTGCATACAGTACAAACTTAGAACACTTATATAATTGCTACTCAAAATTTCTGCTATCATGTCCTAAAATCTAAATCTTGACTGATTTTGTCAAAATTTTTGATCAATGACAAGAACATGTACAGGTGAAACACCAGTGCAAGGTATCTCTGTGGACATACCAAATAATACCCTGTGTTAGGCATGGAACATTTTACATTTGGAATCAACAATCCCACCAATACAAGCTGTATAAAAAGAAGCGATTTAAAACACTCAGCTGAAATTTTCAACAGACAGCTCAGGTAAAAATTTGGGTTTCTTTGTCTTCTGCGACCCGAAAGTTAAAAATGCATCACCTTCATCCAGTTCCAGTCTTCTGGAATCCGACAATGCAAGTGTTAACTCCTCTAAGATCTAAAACTCACTCGTACTTTGATTCATGTTTTCAATCAAAGCATTATTACAAAAGACAGGATTTATTAAACGGATCAACAATGTAAGAAAATCTGGTCAGGTTCCCAGAAACACCTGTCTGGAACACTGGTACATTGTGTGGCATAAAAAGCTATTTTCAATTAGATCATGAAAGGAAAGTTTCGTTTTTAAATCTCTTCCGCATTTTCCCACTAACAGCTCGGCAATAATCTCGATTACGGCCCGTGAGTTGGATTTTTACGACACCATTTGCCATCCTCTTCAGGAAAAACCTAGATGCCTGCAGCAGAGAGTTTCTCTCTTTAATCTTTGCATATTTTCTCCTCATCCCGCCAACGTCACCAACGTTTCTCTCATCCGAGTCATTTATTAGCAATCGTGGGCTTAATTTACCACCCAGAGTGATTCTCCCTGAGAAACTCATCTTGAGTACACACGAAAAGGAGGAAAAAAAAAAAGAAGAAGATGGCGAGAGGAAGAAAGGGTTAGGTAGAGAAAAGAAACTCGAAAGGAATTAAGACCAAGGAAACGAGAGAGAAATCAAATCAGAATTTAATGGTAGAGCAGACTTACTTTCAATCTTGGAATGAAGTTCATTAGCAATGAACTGTAGTTTGCTGATTGACATTCTCTGCAGGAGTTTCTGGTCAAAGTGGTTGTTACTGAGTCCCTCAGAAATATCTGAGAGACCGGTTACACCGGCCTGTGGCGGTAACAGAGATTCATACTGTTAGTTGATGCAGAATAGAGAGCTGGGGGGAGGGGAGTGGGTGTTTGGTGTGGGGGGGACTCAAAATGAATTTAACATTTAATAGTCAACAATCAGTGAATGAATTGAAATGATACTGGTATGTCTTTAGGCAGAGTTAGAGACACTAGTGTCTTGTCGAGATCATTTAATATCATGTAAGACTAGCATGACATAGACCTACATCCAGTGATGTAACGGATGACAGTTCAAAAAACAAAATGGTTCCTTTTTTGTGCATGTAAATAATGAAAAGTTACAACCAAATTTTGCACTCCTGCCAAAATCATACTGTGGGAATACGCTGGTGTAAAAGTTACACTAGAGAGGGAACCTTCCTTCTGTTTAAGAAAAACAGATGGCATAGTGGAGAGTGTTTAGTCTCCACTCACTTTCAAATGGCAATGCATTGGTGCCAAAAACTCCACAATATTCTTCCATGTAAATGAAGAAAAAAAGCCATGTTTACAGCAATTTTTTCCTTAATTAATGAAAAAGTTCTCAGAACGGCCAAAATATTGGAAGAGCAGCACCATGAAATGTGAGGGTGAGGACATTAGGCTAATTATCAGCTGCGTAATGATTTGATCGTCTAGAGTTTGCATACATCAAACGCTCATCAAGTCAGACTTGACCATTAGTGAACGTGAATGAAGAAATTAATTACAGATGAAATTCATAATCCTTTATACGTGTTTGTATCTTTCTTCTGAAACGAAATACATTTATATCAAGACAAAATCCGCTTCTCTCCGACAACCTGTGCTTAGAATTACACACTACATCTCCACACATTGACTCAAGAGTAACATTTTTAAACAACTCTGGTCTTCTGTAATAAAATCATTTACAAGCTTTTCAAGCAATTTCAAAAATGCAGATACTTTTTCTATTTCTGTGACAGCGATGCAAATTAAAACACTTCTTGCAGGATCTTAAAGCCAAAACAATCACTTTGATTAGCTGACACAGATTTTGTGGAGTGCATCAGGTCGTATCTCATTTCGTCCTGTTGTGATGACTTCCTGTTTTCCAAATTAGTGCAATCTCCATTACTTGGTATCTTATTATCCACTTGGAAATGTGTTTTATGAGAGGGTTACATTCAACAGTAAAAGGTACACAACAGACAGAGCCGGTGATGAGTTTCTCTTTCGAGACACGCATCGCGGAGGACAAGCGATATATCAAACTGAGAGATAAAAAAAATACCCAAAAGGAAGAGAGAGAAAAATAAGATCAGGCTGGAAAGATATGTGACCTTAGATCGTAGGTTGATTGCGACCTAGATGGGGGTGTAAACTAATTTTGTTCTTCAGTGGTCATGTATTCACCACACAGAGATGAATTATTGTGTAGAATATATACCAGAAAGCTGTGAATGATGAGGAAATGGTAAAATGAAAACAGACTCATTCCTTTCAAACTAAAAGACTGCTTTCAAATAACTGATCAAAGTGGTTGGGCTCTTCCACTCAATTTGATTTGTCAAGTCTGTCCTGGGTCTGGGTTTAACGAAACAAGGAAAGGTCCTGAGTATTTCTTCTGTTTTCTGTCAGAAATCTTGAAGCAATTTGTGTCTTTCAATAAATCTTTAAATAACATGTTTTGCAGGAGTTTTAAACACCATTATTACTGATGACAGCAAAGGTTGATTGTAGGTCACATAAACCAAGGACTGGATTATTTTCACTGAAAGCAGATGCAAAAGCTTTGTCTACGTTTACAGGGAATTTAGTCAAAGAGAAACATAGTTTCTAACTACAATGTCACACTGGACCATGATGTCAAACACGTGTAGGATTCTTCAGCATCCTGATATCTTCTCAAACTTGGTATTTTTCAGTGTCCTGATATCCCCGTCCCCCACTCTGTGGTGCCATCAACCAAGACAACATACCTCCATCAAGACATACAATATAGACTGCAAATTATAGTCAGCGCTGCAAACGGTGGCTGGATGCCGGTATACTCCCCGGTGATCTGAGCAGTTTCACACGTGCAGGGTAAAGATGATGAAACACAAAACATGCATTCAATTACACGTGTGGGTGTTAAGTTACTAGTAACATAGAGATACTTTCAATCCCCTAGGGAAAGACGTGCATGATATATAAGTATCACGACTATTATCACAGTTTAAAGTCTTCTTAATTAATAATTACCAGTTCAGTGGTGGGTGACTTTTTTCTCTGTTGCCTGTCCAGTTCCATTTGAAGTTTAACGACCTCTTTGACTTGTGCTAAGGCAATTCTCGTCTCGGCCTGTAACCTTGCCTGCTTGCTCTCAAAGTCCTCCAGATCCTCAAAGGTTACAGATGGTGTCTGATCATCAAACAAAAAAAAAAAATTGTAGAGCATATGAAGATTGTTTTCTATTTCCTGGTATGGAATTAACAGTTTTCGTAGAGAAGCTACACTCCCCAAAACTTACTGGTTTGGGAATTTGCTGGCGATGTATTCACCTCATATAACCTATGCATTTCCGTATTGACTATGGTCTAGCATCTGGCAATTTTGTGAGTGTGTGTGTGTATCTGGCCACTGCCCGTCCATAAGTCCCAGGCTGAAAAAGCCCAGGAAGATGCTAGACCATAGTCAATACGGAAATGCATAGGTTATATGAGATAACGGAGTACCCGCTGTGAATTTGCCATTCTTCCAAGCTAAATGAGAACTAAGACCAGGCAGCAGTAGATGCAGTCTTAAAATAGTCACCAGTATTCTTGGCACAGCAGATGGGAGTGCAACCACTGTGCTGAGACAGGTAAGCAGGTACACAAAAAGTGAAGTATATTGCCCACAGCAATTAAACTGTTAACCAAACGGTCAGCTATGCAGATACATACAATCAAAGGGATAGCATCTACTTTGCAATGGATTAAAAAATGGTTTTCTGAAGGTTTTGCTCACCTTTGGTGATGTACTAGGGCTTCCTATACTGCTTTCTCTACTAAAGAGAAACCTACTGTCCCTGTTGGCTACCCTCGGGGTCGCGTTGGATCCGGGGTCCTCCTCTGCATCGGACCCGTCGACCGAGTCATTGACGAAACAGATCTGCAGGTTCATCCCGCTCTGTAGTCTGTTGGATAATTTATCTCTCCCTTTGCCGTAAATGTCTCCTTCGATATCCTCCTCACCCATCGCCAGTTTCCTCAAAATTTCTATTCTAGAATTTTTCTGCACCTGAAGCAAAGAAAATAACAATGGACATACGATTTCATTTCAAGATGGTATCTGAATGTATTTTATTTGTATATACCAATCACTTTATACCAAAACACAAGGTACATCTGTAGAAGATATATATTTAAATTTCAAAATCATGTTATACATTGATGAATATGTTCACAATGGAACCATTATATTACTCGCAGAGTCCTGTTCTCATTTTTCCTCCTTGTTCATTATTAAGATTCTCGTCAGAGGTCAGGGACCACCTCCAACAATAGTTAACATTACAGCAACTGTTAGTCAGTAATAGTTGTACAAGTTTCTGAACAGCTACTGGCACTTATGTGTTCCAAATCATGTTCCAATTAGAGTAGGCAAAGTGTATGTAACCCCACATGAACAGACAATCAACTTGGAAATGTGAACACAAGCTCTTACACGCGTGAATCAACGAGGCCAGTGTTAACACCAGCTTCCACAATGCTGTGACACTACATCAGGGAACAATCAGCATGGGAGTGTGAACACCAGCTCCCACAGTACTCATGATACGATCCTACATTCAAATCAATCACCTGTATGGTCTTCGTAAATAGCAAAATGATGTGACTGTGGTTAATGTATGGTAATATAATACAATGTCATTCATTACCTCTGGGTATTTGACTTGATAACAAAGATGGCCATTTTTTATTTTTTTATTTTTTTTTTTTCATCCAGGTGAGAAAAGTCTACCTATGTCAACACCAAAAAACAGGAAACGATTCCAGAATAACCACTTGCATCACTTGACGAAGGAAAACAAAATTAGGAGGGAACACGAGGGCAGCATCAGACTGAAGTATACCAATCGGTACATAAGGTCTGAATGAAAGACACATCAGAAACGGCGTCTTATATACAATATTGAGTTACATTCTCCACCCTGCGTCTTCCCTCAGTCAATAACATTCTACAAGAAAACAATCAGTTGCAAGTAACAAAAAAAAAAGGAGGAAAAAAAGGGCAGCAAGTTAATAACACATACATGCAAAGATAGAAGAAGTAAAAGAAGAAGTGTAAGAAAAAAAAAAGACATCGTCGGTGAAATTAAATGTCTGCGGAGATCAATTTGACGGTAGACCACTCTCGCCCTCGACAGTGTGTCTGGGATTCAAAATGGACTTAACAGGTTTTTCTGTTAAGGATGAGGAATGACGAGATGGAGAACGGTGTCACTTGATCCTCCCAGCGAGGGTACCAGCACTCCCAGAGAGGAGCAGTTGGCGTCTCCAGTGTTGCTACCAGAAAGCCACAGCAGATTTCTAAATCGTTGGGTCTTCGGCAACTTTGGTTTTATGTATTTTTTACGTCTGAAGGTAACATGTCCAGCGTGGAAGACAAGATGAACATAAGTGAGAAACTGCCATGCGGCCACTCCATCATCGGCGTTGAGGAATGTTTCAACAGCCTCAAATTCTCGAGGGTGGTGTTTGCATCGACGAGAAAAAATAAAAAAAAAAATACTGATGATGAAACTTTAAGGAATGAAATGCCTGGAGAAGGTGTGTGCCGGCGGCGGCAGCGGCAGACGAATCTGACGGGAGATGTTTTAAAGGAGGAGGGTTGATTTATCGCTGAGTGTCTTTTAATCGATAGTGGAGAACTTTCGTTCCTCGTCTAAGTGTTTGTCACCGAGACTGGGATTAAACATCCAACATGAAGTACTTTGGTGAGTTTTAGTGTAAACAACTGCATTCGGTAACATTAAACTGAGGACATTAAACAGGGAGATGTAGACATTGTACAAGAGCAGCATAGAGCACTGCAGTGTCTCTATATGACAAACTTGCTAATTTACAAACTTGACATTGTTCAAAAGTTAAGTTGATGAATATTGATGATATCTGAAAACCTCAAGGTAGTCACACCATCATGAATGACAGTTAATATCAAAATAATTTCATTTGCTTTGTCCTTATCATGCATCTTCAGTGGATAGTACTGTAGATGGAGAATATCTTTCCATATTAAATTATCACTTATACATCCAAGACAAATAATGGAGAAATATTATCCTAACAATGGCAGTAAATAATTCAAATTTCTCAGCATGGTGAATGTTACTACAATCAGTCCCAAAGTGCTTTATGAGGATGCTATTAGGCCACACCCCCTCATCAATATGCAAATTTCCTAAAGTTATACATACATTGACACATAACTATCCTTTCCTAACACTATTCATTTCAAAACAAAAATATGAGACTTCTGGTGACAGGGTAAAACCAATTCTCAGGTTTGACCCATGACCTTCTTAATACTCATAAAACCATCTGCCACCAAAAATGCTAACTTTACTTTTTTTATTAACCCATGTAGCATTTTCACATTGGAGTGAATTGATGTACATGCAATCAACATTTGCATCCCTTACTGATTTATCACAGGGCTGAATACATACATACAGGGTACATCAAATTTATGCATTTTCAGACTATCACTTTAGATGCTGATTGCATGTGACAAGTTCACGTGACTCGTGGCACACTTCCCCTTCAACGATTTGCATCATATCCCTAAAAAACCAACAGTGGAGATAAAAAAGGAGGATGCAAGTTACTTTCTTAGGCTCAAACATACACAATATCAATGAAGCTATCCTGGGGGGAGCCCTTAGGGTACAGTCTTAGGAACCATTGCCCATCAAAGTCTCTGGAATAAGGATGTAATTTTGAATGGTTTGATGAAGTTTCAGTCTTGAAAATTAGGTTGAAGACATCCTCTTTGAAGTTTATTCTCTTAAATTATTGAGATACTACAGGGTTAACTACAAGAGAGGATAAAAGTTGATACTAAAGACCAAAAAAAATGGTAAGAAACAGCTGGATGCATTGCTTAGGGGCATTCCTTTCCTGCAGGAATACTTTCATGATCAAAGCCTGTTGATGTGTATGAATATAAATCCATTCATTATTCACACCACCAAATCCTCTCTCTTGATCAATCAATCAATCAATCAATCAAATCAATCAATCAACTAATCAATCAATCTCAACAAGATGGCACACAATGACACCATTTCAATGATGTACCTCTTTGCACCATAACTATGACATATACTCCTGAAAGTGTTCAGTATATGTAAGTTAAAAAATTGAATCAAAATGTAGGACACAAATTGCCTTTACACAGACAATGCACATCGTAGAGTATGGATGCTACAAGTAATCAAGGCACGAACACAGTGACTGCATCGTTCAGAAATGTCAATTCTGGTTAGTCTCAGAATTACCGGTTAATCTCAGAATTTACAGGTACTCCAGAAAATTCTGAGCATTCCAGTCTACTTTTCTGGATTATATCTAAATGGATGCACAATATTTAGTCCTTTCATCACCACTGATGATGGGATTATAATAGTAAAGAGTTAAGTTGAAGATACAATTTAGTGCAACTAAAAATTTCATGAAAGTGTCTCTCTGCTGTGCAGATTTTACCAAGTACTAGAAAAGCACATTAGAGGGAATTCCCATTATGCAGTCTTCCCAGACCTCCTTCTGGCAGGTTGGGGGAAGAAAGCTTTTCTGCTCCAGTGCATTTGATTAGCATGGGAGTGTCTCTATGGCCATGATCATTTCCTGTGCATTGACAACAGTGATCAGTTGAGAGGCATACCTCTCAGTGGTACAAGACAGTATCACATCCTTGGACCGGTTTTAACAACAGGGTTGTCACATCAAAACCTCTGGGTCCACAAATCTTGTGGTTGACCATTTATGGGTACATGGAAAAAATCTGCTGCCAATTTTTTTAATCTATGGGAAATTCTTCTCATGCAAAAGAAAGAGAGATTTATTCTATGCTATCTAAAGTTCAAGTTTTACAACTTCGCAACAACATTCAAGCTCACAGATATTTCTTTAATAAGGTCGGAATGTAAGGTGTCCCTTACTCGGTTTCACATGTCTATAATAACACATCAGGAGATATAGGCAAAATGCATTCAAATCTATAGTGGAAAAAAGTGTCATGTTTGGAAAGAATTAGGTAGGACACCACCAGATTTCTCAAATTGTCCTTCAAACTGAACAAAAAAATGTCCAGTCCCATGCAATGTGCATTTAATAGAGATGCAATGAATGTGATTGCATCCCTTCAGTTTCAGCATTTTATGAACTCAGCCAGTGAGGTCTCAACTAAAACAAATATGAACACTGAGTTTGCACAGCCATCGAATACAAAAACTGTCAGAAATGTCTGATTCTTGCAAAAAACTGATTTTGCCTCAAGATTCTGAAATCATAAACTTCAAATGTCTGCTGCATAATACAACCCCCGGTGAAAGCTCTCGACTCTGCAGGCCACGGTGAACCACAACTGGAAACACACTGTTTGTGTAGGCTCTATCCTCCAACGTGTCACAGCTGTCTGGTGTGATTAAGGCATCGACACACTTTACCGCTGTTAATACAAAATAAATCTGATCCCTTGAATATTTTATGGCTTCAGACGGCAAACCCTCTCACATTGTTTGCGTGTTATCTCTCTAAGTCTCGCCGACTGTTTGTGAATTCGAGCACACGTAACAGCCCACTGCACCAGACACAGCATGTTGAGTAGTAAAGTCATCAGAAAACGTGAAAGTGGAAGGATTTTTCTCAGGCAAAAATTCTGATTAGTTACATTAGGTCTACAGAGCATGAATAAATCTTGTAACGTTACAAGTCTGCATATTTTAAGTAAATCCTTGCAAGGCAACGAATTCCCTTGTAGACATTTGCAGTTTTCACATGCCATGCCGTGGCATGGTGGAAATTTTTAAATCCACATGAGCTGTGACGTCAAACAAAAACCTCAAAGCTGTCAGAGGCCGTTTCCAAGAAGTGGCAGAAGGTCTTCACCAAAAACAACCCCAAAATGAGAGTAACCGAGACGAGAAGTGAACCACCCCAATGTGGATTGCTAGAGGAAAGGAAGTAATCAATTTCACCTTGATACAAGGACAGGAATGGGAAATAACGGACGGGAGATTTTTGAACAGGAACGGAAAAACAGGAAATGGACCACAGACAAAGAAAGACGCCACAGAAAAGAGACCAAATTTGAAGATCAAGTCTTATGAATAAGGACATTGTTGTCCTGTAATTTAACATAAAGATATGAGCAGGAACCAAATGTTATTGAAAAGAAAAAAAAACTGCTGAACAAATGCAAGATATGCCGACTGAAATCAGACAGGAACAGTTCAAATGAACTTAATATAATGGAACTATTAAACATTGAAAAACTTAGCAGAATATTACCGAGAGGTCGCTGTTCACCTTTCCAACTACATGACATACGTTTTACAATTGGTTATAATCATAAAACTTGCACATAAAGAGGATGACGAGGGCACACCAGATACCATTTCCATGAAATGTCTTAAATTACACGGAAAAAGCTGTCCAATATGGCCAAAACTGTATATGGCATATGCTTTATCAGAATTTTGGTAAAAAAGTGCAAAAAAACATACAATTTGTATGATGAATGTTACAGAACAAAGATGACCACTGGATTGTACTAAAAACTTAAACATTTTGCAATACAGCATTTCAGGGCCTGGTTATACGAGAAACGAGTTTGACAGCAATTTCAGAAAACTGTTCAGGTTTTATCCATAAACAGTACTACGGGTATCTTTAGAACTCTGGCCATGAATACAAGTTTGACTTCACAACTACATAAAATTAAAAGAAAAAAGACTTGAAGAATGGATTGTATGTACAATTGTCATGTATCAGGAGTAAGATAAGCATTGTCCTATGTGAATGGATGTTAAATTGAAGTTTAATATAGAGTAAACTTAGGTGTATTGTTGTGCATAAGGGAATGAAGTGATGTGATACAGAAGAATTATGTCCTCAAAATTTTGACACTGGATGGTAATACAGGATGATGCAAAGTAGTGATGTGACTGTGATGCAAAATGGCGGTGTCATGGGTGATGCAATATGATGATGTGACAACGTGATGCCACAGAATGGAGATACGACAAACCTGATGCAAAATTGTCATACTGCGGGATGATAAAGTACAATGTAACAAATATGGTGGCGATGTAAAATTGAACTTAAATGTCACTAATTTATGAGGCGATGCAAAATAGTGATGTGAGTGTGAAACAATATGTGATATGACTGGTGATTGAGAATGGAGATGTAAAATGTTGACGTGGCTGAGTGAAGTTACAAGGTGATGTGAAATAGTGATGCAGGTGTGATGCAGAGTGGTGCAAAGTGATGCTGTAGAATGGCTTAACAGTATTAAAGGTGATGAAAAGTGGTGGTACAAAAACATGATGGAGCTATGAAAGGGTAATGGTGTGAGGCAGCAATGATAGATATGAATAGACTGAATTCATGCATACATACACATTTTTGATTTGACCACAATCATGGCAGACGAAAATGGATTCACTGAGATTAGAAATATTTTGCTCAAATCACGTACTTGCCTACTCACAGACAAATCTGTTAGTTTTGTCTCGTTAGGTTTCACATTCATATCTGAAGACATGCACGTCTTACTTGATACATCTGATAAGGTTAGGTTATGATCAAAGACGTCAGAAAGGTTGGGGATACAAGCCATAAGACTTGTCACAACGCATCACAATGATATCTTGTTTTGGATTGGGTGTTACTAACCTGTCTTGGACTTTGTTGGGATGGAACCTCTTCTCTGCTTTCCTTCTTATGTTTCTCCTCTCTTTCCATTTTGGCTAAATGTCTCTCTAACGACTCCCAGTCCAGGACGGGCATGGTGACCTCTCCGTCCCCACCCGTGGGGACGACACCTTGCACCCCGTCACAGCAGGTGGGGCACATGTCTTTCACTTTGGAAACCTCAACTTTTGGAAAGTTTGACTGTGCAGAATTGGATGAGCTGCTCGTACTGTGGTCCATTAATTGAGAATGGTCCGTGTCGCTGTGATCTGGGGAAGTGTCCGATTCAACAGCGCCACAAGAGACCTTTCCTGTTCTCAGCTCTGGCCTGATTTCATCAACTTTTCGTTTGTCCAGGACATTGTCTCTGTCTGATTTTGATGAATATTGCAATGAGTTTGAGACACTGCTTTCGTCTTGCAGGCTTTTCAAGTTTGCGTTCATGTCGCTAGTGTTTTTGTTTGGATCTTCCAATGTAGTTCTTTTGCCCCCCATGGGCCTGCTACCCTCACCCCTATCACCCCCATCTGGACTGCTTATAAGGGGGACTTTTCCTCTCCTCAGCGAGATCTCGGGTCTCTCCTGGAGTTCAACTTTGTCGCTATCCCAGTCTGGGGTAGTCACTTCGCTAGATCCACCGTAGTAATCACTCTCGTCAGAATCCAGGACTTTCTCGTCCAGGATCTTCTCCTCCATGGTGGCAAATTCTTCGGCCAAGCTGAGTCTGTTGCAGTTGAGCTTGCCCCTTCCCCTGGACGGCGTCTCCGGGGAGGCGTCTGCTGACAGATGGCGATGGTCGATCTCAAGGTCACTTCCAAGGTCACTCACAGCATAGACAGGACTTTTAGAATTCATCCTTTTACTCATACTGCTCAGAGCTGTTTGGGAACCTGGATGTGAGAAGTTGAGAAATAAGAATAATTGAAAAACAAAAATTTCTATGAATATTCAGAAAATGAAAAGAGGATGAGGTTATAAGAAGAGGATCAGAGAATAGATAAAATCCTCTCATGGAGCTCAACTCAGATTGCAGTTTCCTCAAGTGTGCTAGTCAATTTAAGAGAGTACGGTGGATAATAGGTCAAAGGTCATGACCAACATGCATACATATCTTTATCATCAACAAGACCATCATGAAACAACGTGAGCATTGCAACAAGGTCTAGCACCGAGTGCACTTCAAGTCACTGACATCAACACCTACCCACTGCAAATAAAGAATATTACTTATTGACATCCCAGATCCTTAACTTCTGTCATGAAGTAAAAAGGTAAAAGGAATTGATACTTCTGTGGGAATTATTGATAATTGAGAAAAATTGATACATCTGCTGGAGACACTAATATGCACAAAAACTGATACTGCGGTAGAGATAATGATACCTGAGAATTGATATATCAGTGAGAGTATACTGATGCTCAAGAAATTGATACTTCTTTGAGAGTTACTGATACTTGAAAAATTGATACTTCTATGGGAGGTGCTGATCCGGCCCTCAGAAATCAGTACTTCTGTGGAAGATACTGACACTTGAAAAATTGATACTTTTGTGAGAGGCCTTATACTTGAAAAATTTATACTAATTTATATATTAGACACTAATATGCAAAAAAACTGATACGGCTGTAGAGATAATTATACCTGAGAATTGATACTTCTGTGACAGTATACTGATCCTCAAGAAATTAACAATTCTGTGCGTGGTACTGATAATTGTGGAATTGTTACTTATGTGAGAGAAACTGACTCCTTAGGAATTGATACTTCTGTGGGAGGAACTGATACTTCAGAAATTGATACTTCTGTAAGCATACTCATACTTTTGTGGGAAGTACTAATACTTGAGAAAATGGTTCTTACATAGGCGGTATTCATCGTTGATATTCTAGAGCTTGATACGTACAGAGGGTAGTGACAATACTGCACATCTCCCACATAATGGTATTATACTACAATACATTCACTTCCACTTTCAAAATCAAGGAAAATTTCAAATAAAATGTCAAAAGTTTTGAATGGCAATGGAACAGAGCAGCATGAAGTGACAGAACAATGGAACAGCAAGCTCTAGCGCACTAGTGCACACGATAAACATGCATGGTTGTAGTCTAATGGACAAGTCATACATCCAGTGTGTGGACAGCAGTGCCAAAATTTAATTGTCCTTTCAAATATTTGAAAAAAAAACAGTACTAGTACAAACTTCTAGGTTGCTTCCCAGTGAACACACTAGCAACTATATGCTGTACACAAGCCAACTCATTGTCAGCACTCTTTAGTTTACATGGCAATCTTTTATTAAAGCCCTGTGAAAGACAAGCTAAATCACAGAATTTGGTTGTCCCTTAGAGACATTGTAGGCATCTCAGATGTCTGGATTACTGCCAAAGTTCATCACTGCATATTCAGTGCACTGTTTAGACAGAATTGGCCACACAGCCTGACGATGATGGAATGCACGCATCGTCTGGACGTGGAAGACCCTTCGAGCACAAACACAAAACTTTGATGAGCGTAAAATGCCACGAGAACAATTGATTTAATTTTTACATCACCCTTCAGCAGTCAAGCTACTCCCCCCTTTTTCTTTATTAACAGTGCTCCATGCAATCGCCGAGAAAATCCTTCCACAAGCAATGGAGATTTAACTTAATCTCTCTACCATCCTCTCTTGGGGGGAACTGCTAATTTCCCGCCACTTCCGATTTTTAGCCTCTGTCAATAAAAGGTGTGCTGCAGGTTCCTCCAGGTTGGCTTTAATCACACACAGGTAGTCATAACAAGCATGTCGTTGCCTTCGTCATCTTGCCAATGTACTATCGAAAATCATTTCGGTTTCAGCAAATCACACAAAATATGAATGTTGCCGGTGGTGCGATGGCGGATGCAGACAGGGGAGCGAAGGAAGCCAGAAGGTCGAAGCAATGTACTGTAAGAATTTCCTTGCTATGCGGTGCCATTTCACTATTCTAATCTGCAATTCAGATGATAATCTACCGCACACCTGCAACTGGTGGACAGAAATATCCCTCCATGCATCACTCCAGTCTCTAAATCGCAAAGCAGCAACTTGGGCAACAAGCTCGATTTAACATCGTTTTTAAAACAAGGACATGTATGCTGTTTCTTCTGAATTCTTCCCTGAAACCACCTTTTTTCTCTTTTCCTTTATTTCATGAGGCAGCACAGGGACATGTCTTCAAATATGTACAGTACACTACTTCGGGCAATTTCGGGAGGTACGACTGGACAATTCAAAAGTAGTGAAGGATGACTTCATAAAAGTTGATGTCTGGCACAAGTTTAATAACACTATCCACAGACAAGTGAAAGGGGACAGTAAAAATGAATTCTTGGAGAGAAAACCAAAGAATTATTGAACAATGAAAATGGAATTGAGCTTAAAAATCAAACTGGAAACAAGAAATGACCTTAGTTGCTACATAATGGTTGAATTTCACTGAAAGTGGGCACAGTCAGCAGATGATCTGTAGGTGAATTTCTTCGACCAGAAGTTGAATGACTTTGAGATTCCTTGCCAATATTCATAGAAAACAAAGGACAATACATACTAGGCTGAAGTTCAAACACCATACTTTTTACAGGATGCCATGTCTACAAGTTTATAAACTACAATCTCTACTGACTTCAAAATGACCTTTGACCTCCACAAGAAATGACAGAGATCATTTGATCATCATGATCTACCAATCTTAACAGCTTGAAGATCCAGCAACATTCAGTTGCAGAGACAGGTTCCTTAATAGCATTTCATATTTCAACCTCTAGGAACCTCAAATGACCTTTAATCTCCATGAAAAATGGTAGCAATCATTGTGTACTACCAACATGCTATGCTGAAGCTCCGCCTACATTCAACTGCTGAGATATCTCTCCTAACAGATTTCTAAACTTTAACCTCTAATGACCTCAAATGACTTTTGATCTCCATGAAAACAATAGGGATTGTCTACTTACAACAGACACCCTACAAGTCATGTTTGCACTTTCAGCACCATGTCTACAAGACTTTCAAACTATGACCTCTATTGACCTCATATATGACCTTTGACCTCCATGAAAAAGGCAGACCTTATCAACTCATTTAGGGCCACAATGAGGCCAGTATGAAGTTCCAGCAATGTTCAGTTGCTGAGATATTTCCCTTAGAAGATTTGCATACTTTAAGCTCTGGTGACTTCAAATGATCCTTAACATCCATGAAAAACATGAGGAACCATCTACTTACAATGAACTACCCTCACACCAACTTTAAAGTTCAGGCACCGCTCCTTCTTAAGATATTGTGTTCACAATCCAACGTATCACATACCCACACACACACAAATACATGCACCCAGACACATGTACGCCATCATGACTGCATAGATTCCTTGCCTGCCTTCTGTGAGTAATCAAAAATTACAATCGGAACTTGACATCAGCATAATTGTCATCCTGTAATGATAGGATTTTGCAATGTTCTGATTTTTTTTCTGTCCTGTTTGTCTTTTGCTGTAAGACTGCGGTGAAATAACTCATTTATGAGTTACATTCTTGTTGGCTAATCAGGAAGAACAGTTGGGACAATCTTGTGTGCTTTTCTCTAATGACTAAAATTCCCAAACTTCTTCCAAGATGCTCCATGCAAGTTGAACTTACCTACAGTGAAATATCACCTCCTACACTGACGTTGCATATAAGTAACACTTCCCTTCATCATTTCACTCTTTTTGACATGGTTTGCTCACATGAGAAAGTCCAAGGATGTGAGGGAAAAATGATTTTTGCAGCAAACACCTCATATATTTCACAAAATGTATGGCTGTCATTATCCNNAAGCCATAAGAAATTTCTGCTTGTAGCTCATCAGAAGCAATTTGCATATTTATATCATAATTATAAGGAAACTAAATAACCAGGTGCGGTAATGAGTCACAGTCCCCCCATAATCTCAACAATTTGTGAATGTATACATAAGACATCAAAACATAACCACCACTGAAGTTTTTGTTTTTTAACACTTCATCACCAACATTTATCAGATTCATTTACCACAGGAAAACCATATTTCATTGCACTAACAATGTTGCTTTAAAAGAACCATATTTATGCCTGGTTCCACTAGCCTCAGATCGGTTACTTTTATTACTTCCTATACAAGCTATCAAATTTAAGCATTTTACAGAGATTTCTGATAAACGATTAACACTGAGTAATTTTAAGAGACAATTCCGTAGATTGACGATGAAAGAGTATTCACTGATGAGATGATTAGGTTCCCTGCATGACCTTGCACTGGAGGATGCGTGATTCTTATATTACACCCATTAGCCTCGACGATGAAGAATTTTACATAAAAGATCATATCAAATTATGTACAAAAAAAGTTGAGGGAGTTTATGCCGATAATAGTCATTCTCGGTTTTCATTTCACACCGACGAGGCAGCAGGCAAATTAAATACAATTCCGTAATTTTATTCTTCTTTTTAATGCCTAGTGTCAGTTCATTAACTTTGACTATGAAACCTAAAAAAAAAAAAAAAAAGCAGAGAGCATATCAGAGCTTTCAATGGTAATAAATGACCTTTAAGTGACATTGACAGCAAGTAACTATTGTTTAAAATGCACTGACCACTTCTTGAAAATATTAGCATTTTTTGTTTTTGCTTTTATATCTCTTGTAAATTTAAGCAATTCACACGACACATACACCGTACATGAAGGAGTCAACGAGAAAATGAATTAGACAATACACCACGCCATTCATTTCCGAAGCAAGCTAGAGAAGCTGACGCTAATTGACACCCTCGGGCTGCCTTAAAACTGCAACAGTTCCCCCCTCTTGGTGACAACCACTTCGGGGCGTTTGACCTCGTTCCACTTTTTCACATAATTTGGACTCAGCAGGCAGGTTACGCTTATGAACTTCTTGCTATGAGCCTTCAAGATGTTACATTTACCTAAATGGTTCGCTTGCGGTCATATCTCTGCAGGTGCTAGGAATTCAGGTTTTACCTATTTTATTCATTACCTTCATCTGTGAGAGTTGTCTGGATATCGAGGCGGACTTCAGACGATGGTGTTAATTGTCCTTGGCAAATCCCACATCCGGAGGGCAGTTAGATCAAAACCCCATTAAAATTGACCATAAGCAATGTGCCACAGACTTTCTGATGGGTTGAGGTGCTTCCTCCTAAGTCAATTATCAATTTAAAAACTTGGCCCGTGAGCAGATCTAACAACTAATTGAGAGGAAATCGCCTCTGTCAAGATGGAAATCACTGACTGATATTTCTCTGGCACTTCATTAGGGGTAGCGTACGGGGCAGGCGATGACCTCGTCATCGGCAAACGCATCGAGACTCTGATGAAGGTTGATCAAACAAACAGCGAGAAGATATCGGGAATATGATGGCAGCAATTACAGACAGATATTTAACGACTATCTGCCCATTAAAATCAACATCAATAGGCTATTACAGTCCTAAGAGAAAAAACAAACCACTCATTACAGAGGCCCACTCCCTTCTGCCCTCTGACAGTCGCCCTTTAAATTTGCATCTTCAGTCAAGATGTATTAGAAGAATGACATCAAGTTCAAGAGGAAAACGGTGAAGTTTGTGATCTGCTCAACTGATAGTGTAGGTTTGCAAGGAGTGTCGAATTCAGGAGAGATGCTTGATTCCAGGCATATATATCTCAATGGTGAGGAGATAAATGAAAGTCACCTATTATTTACAGTATTTTACAGGACAGGATTAGAATTTCCATTCCCTGTCATATTACATAACTTAGCCAAAATGAAAGAGTTGTTTCTAAGACTATCATCTGCATCAGAGTGTCTTGGGTGCATTTGTTTGCATGCTGGACAGAATGGACAGGTGGCCTGCTTCACCAGGATTACGATCTCTATTAAGGAGTCTTCGGTACCACTGTCTCAGTACTGGATAGACAGCACAGGTGGGTTCCTTCACTAAGACTATGGTCCATAATAGGGAACCTCTGGCACGGCTGTCATCATACTGGACAGATAGGACAGGTGGGCTCCTTCCTAAGACTACAATTAGCATTTAGGGAGTCTCTGATACAATTGTCTTTATGCTGGACGGATAGGACAAGTGGGTTGCTCCGATGACACTATGATCTGTTTCAGCGAGTTTCTGGTGCCATTTCCTCATGCTAGACAGAGAGGACAGGAGGGTTGCTTCACAACCTGTCTAACAGGGTTTCCTCATTCATCTGCTTTTCATATTAAAGACAGAGGTAAACAAATTTCTCCTCCAATTTTCAACTTTTTTCTCAATATTTGTAACTTTCTGGTGCATAAGAAAGAAAACCAAAGAACATAAGAAACTGTTAGAATGTTATGAAGCCCAGAAAGGATAATGAGTCATGAAAACTATTGGTGACAATTTCCACAAAACTTCCCCAAATCCAACAATGCTTGAAGTACCCTGGGCTTTAATTTCTCATATCTGCTAACACGTTCTGTGCATATCATATACACTCAGATCCGTGGCAGTAATCTTGAATACTGCGCATCCCTTTCAACTAAACAGCATTCACAATTGAAGACTATGCAACAATTGTTGATTTGAATAAAGAAATAAAGAAAAGAAGGAAACACTGGAAAAAAAAATAAAGGAAAATGCATAAAAAGGGGATGACTCATCTTGCTGGTTCCATTAAGACTCTCAGGAAGTTTTCTTTTTGATAAGTGATAGATATATGCATACCATTGATTACATGTATCTCACTAGCTGCATCAAATGTATTAACATAAATCTAGATGGAAAGGAAAAAGATGACAAAAAAAGGGGAGGGGATGAGACAGAAAAAGGAAACATACTTTGTTCTTGCTGTCTGCTGCTCTGTGGTTCTATGGAGATGGTAGACGTGGCTTCCTGCACATTATTTCCATTGACATCTTCTGACGATGCATCTGTTGTAGTGGTATTATTGCCAACTGATTTGCTGTGGTTACCATGGTTACCAGAGAAATTAGCCCTGTCTATGGACCTTTTGTATCTTTTCCATGCCCTCTGGATTCTATCAGAGCAGGAGAAAATATCCTTGAGTATAAATTACAGGTGTTAATGAAAAAGGAAGTATGAAAATAGAGAAATTGATTCCTAAAGTATGTAAACTTGAGCCATATGTTCTGTTGGGATTTCAGAATGGAAAGTGTACACACTGCTGCAATTGCCAACCACTGGTGAACCTGTCAGCAGAAATGCGCCTATGCCATGATGTGGAGCTACGACCACAAAGATGTAATTTATGAACTCACAAACTAAAGAAAAAATGAAAAACCTTAACATCAATCCTTACATACTCGTTTCCCCCCCAGGAGCAGATGACACATCCGCCTTAGCAAAAAAGTTTGTAACTTTTGTAAAACGTTTTATGAAGCTTCACAGAATTTTCTAACAGGCTATATCTATTAATTCCAATGAGAACATGTCAGCTGAAAAAAATCAACCCTATGGACCATGCAGTTATTACTTTAGCAATTGAAGTAGGGCATAGGATGAACCTCATCTAAACTTACGTAAGTATGTGGGAAAGACGGCGTTGTTCTTTATTTCTCCTGAGGCACTGGTTTTCCTCCAGTTCCACTTCCAATCTGTGACTGTAAGATGAGACAGAAAACCAAATTTTGAACCAGCTCTTAAAATAACTACCAATTTCCAAATGACTACCACGTAGGTATAATGTTATTTTATCCAGGCCTGCGACGACACCCAACCAGCCGTTTGATGGTCGATAGCTAGGTCTTATACGTCTTTGGTAAAGGCTTCCAGCTCGCACATGACTTGGTCACAAATATGCGCTAGTCAATTTAGGAGTGTCATGAAATGACACTTTGACAAAAGTTTATCGGTTTTTTTGGCTGCATGCCTCGTCGAGGATGAGGGTCCAAGTTACAGACTAGCCTTCATGATAATTATTCATTTCACATCAATAGTTCTCCTATTTCTAATCCATGGATGTCATATTGCATAACTGCATTATGTATTCTGTATGAGGCTGTAAATACCTTATCTTCAATAGTATTTTATTTTCAACATTCACCACAGCATTCACACTACACTAAAATCAAGTGCGACTATCACCTGGAAACTAAGTTATGTCAAATGATTTCTTTGTGAAGCAACTGGCAGTCATTAACAGAACTTGAAAAAACATTCAACCATCACTTCTACTATTTCATTTCCAATGTGAGAGAATTGCATGTCATCCCCCATTTCCAAATACATAGATAATGATAATAGGATAATACGTGTAGGCCGTTTATTCACTGAGTGCCCTTTGAAAGGCGATGCAGCCTGTTTTGCCTTTCCTGGCAATTCATATCGTGACTTCACATTAAGGCTCCATCTAAAATCTCTTTAAGTACTCATCTGCAAATGTCCTTGAGGAGATACTGTCTCTATCACCAACGTCAAAACTGAAAAGTACGAAATTAACTTTGTCGGTACTTCAAGGCATTCTCCACCGAGCTAATGCTTTCTAGTATTCATAGTCTGAACACTAATTAAAGCCAAACAAAGTTTTAATGGGAAGGCTGATTACAATGAAAACATGGGGAGTTCAACACCAGTTTCAATGGCAGTCTTCACACACAAAAGATGTGGGGCTCCTGGCTCGATCTCTTCATTAATTGTCAGAGCAGTTCTGATTTTCCAAAGATCGGCATTAATTAATACAAGGCGACATATTTGGTTATAACCGAGTACGTATGTAGGAAACAATAAACACTGGTATCTGAGGAAATACACAAAAACTTTCAATACTCAGGGTTGTGGCTAGCTCAATTTTTTAGTGGTGACAATAACCCGAGACTGACGGAGGGAGCAGAAGGACCAAAGTCTCGGGTCTAGCGGTCAGGGCTCTAGGGCCCCATTTGTGTAGGCCTAATTTTGATAATAATAGGACTTGGGTAATTCCATTTATTTGG